>LKTO01000092.1:0-123156 GCA_001399465.1 Hymenoscyphus scutula
ATAAGGACGCCTGTCCTCAAGCCAAGCAACACGTGAAAACCAAGCGTACAACCAAGCGTACAACCAAGCGTGCATGTGAAAGTCATGCGCGCATGTGAAAGCTATAGTCAGGGTGTAACCCCTGACATTAAGCTTATATACTATCTACTTACTTAGAAGACTCTCTCTTTCTCGAGTCTCTTTATAAGCTAAATTATAACTAAATTAGTAAGTAGAGATTACTTCTAAGTTTAAGAAATTAACTTGTCTTAGCTCGTTATATATATACTTAATATAGCGCTTCTTATTTCTTTACGCTATATCTAAAAACTTAAAGATTTTAGACTTAGGAAGTCTAGCTTCTCTAGAAACATAAGTGTCTAAAAAGTGTATAACTGCCTGTGTAGCTGCTTTTGTAGGCGTTTTCTTGTGTTTTAGCTTAGAGAGGTGTATTATAGGATCTAAAGAGTCTTCTAGTTCCGGGGTTCTTAGTCTTTTACCTATCTATTAGTTATAGTTCCGGCTATAGCGTTCCTTATCACTTAGAGAGACAGGCATCTTAGTTGATTTAAGTGTGCTTTAGGTATAAAAAGGCTATGATTTACATCTATTTACTTAATTGTTATAGTAGTTGATAGACGACGTCATCGCTAGCTATATATAGACGTCGGAGTTTCTCGTCTGTTTTTTTATCTATCGCGAGATCTATATAGCGAGTTTAGATAAATCTGTATAGTATAGCCGCTACAAGGCTTAAAAATAATTTTATATATAGTATTTAGTATATATAACTCAGGTGACATCCTATATGAAAAGTGGAAGTAAGAGAAGTACTAGAGTAGAGGTTTAAGAAAGGAACTATATTATAGACTTTAGGCGAAGGCATACGAAAAATTAAGCTGAGAAAAGCTTATATTATTATATTTCTTAGTGAAGAGTCTCAAATTTGTTTAGAATTAACTATATAACAAAGCTAGTACAAAAAATATAGGAGTCGCTTATATGTGTTTAGTTTTTTTCAGTTTGAAAGTGAAGTACCTAAAAAAATATCTCGGTACGGGTGGTTTCTCGTTACGCATAGATGGACGTTAACCTATAAACTCAAATCCCCTTTCCTTACTCGATGACTTAAAAATAAATTATAAAGAATACTCGAACTTTCAAAAGAAACATTGTTTATTCTCGTATCTTTATTCGTGTAATCACAGTACCCCCTCTCCTGACACAACGTAGAAGATTTACGCTTATATATCTAAAGAGAGTATAACCTAGGTGTACAGGAGGGAGAAGGGAGAAGAGAGGGAGAGAAGGGGGGAGAAAAAAAAAGCGTTTGTATTAATTGACTTGCAACATCTCTTACTCTCGAAGAAATCTGTAAGACGACCTTCTTTTATAAGTATAATCTACAAGAAGAAAAGAAACCTAAAATAAAGGCTAAGAGATTGACCAGAGAAGATGTCATATAAGTCAGACCCGACTGGGGGTATGTCACCAAAAAGAAGGCAAGCAACAACACAAGAAGGACCACAGTAATTTGTTGAATTGATATATACAGCAAAAAAGTCTCAACCTCGACACATCCCCTCCCAAGTCCAGCATTAAAATCCTTTAGATTATTAGTCTATGTACGAGCCCACCCTTCCACTTGTCTTTTTATCTTCCCCACTTCAATACAAGCTTCTTCGTTCTTCCGTCTCTCCCCCAAAGATCAAAAATAGGCAGCGAGCTGGCAAAAGCCAAAACAGACAGAGCTCATCCTGCCCTCAAATTTCATAGTGTGCGTGAATGCAATGCTCCAAATACTATCAACCCAGATCAAACAAATCTTCATCCCTTAATCAAGGTCAACACACTCTGTAGTGTGTGCTTTTTGGTGTCGAAAACAAAGGAAAAAAAGTGTGAAGCCCGTAAAACATGATGCAGTACGCCCCGGTGGTATTGTGATATATGACTACAATTCTCCGATGCTATGCTTCTCCTTTGGTATTGTGGCGGCAGAGTTTGGAGTGAGAATTTTTCAAGAGAAAAAAAGAAAATGGCAAGATTAGAAGTTTTGTGCGATGCCAGCACTTTGTTGGGGGAAATGAGCGGGGTTTTCTATTCGTGTGTTCCGTCGGGCTTGAACATCGCGAATAACTGGTTGACCTGACATTTCCGCTCGGTTAGGTGGACTACCATATGGTGTCTCGCCATTGTAAGGATTGCCCGCGTCATATTGGTTATTGTAGTATTGTCCATTGTTGAACCCGCCCTCTCCAGAACCGTCTGATCTACCTGCAGCACTATATTGTGATGATGCATTCGACGGTCCTCGATTTATATCGCCTCTATTGGCAGTGGCTGCTGGGCCCATGGCACCCAGGGCTTCGTTCTCGGGGTGCCCATCGCCCATTAATGCATTATCGGATCGAGTATCAGACGTTGGTCCCTGTGTTGGAGATGTGCCTTCCGAGTAAGCCATACCGATTCCACCCGCCGACTGACCGCCAGATACTGTTGTGGATGCTTTTCGTCCTGTGGATGAGACAGCTGTTGTGGTTCCCCATCCACGATATCCCGCTGAGCCATCTTCACGCATCTCAAATGGTCCATCATTTCCTGCCGATCCACCACCGACAGCAGGGAGTGTAGGGTCGTTGTTGGGGTTGTAACCGTACTCCTCCACTTCCTTTCTCCTCATTTCCTCGGCATCCTTACGCGCCTTTCGTTTCCTCCAGAAAAATAGAGCAGCCAGAACCAAGAGCGTCACAGCGACGATTGGCACCACAACTGCAATTGCTACTGTGGCGGCATGGCTGGGAGAACTTGAACTGCTACTTCCTGACCCCCCCTGAAGTGAAGAAGTACCCGTTGGTGATGTCGAAGACGATACACCCGCTGGACCTGTGCCTTCGGGCGTGGTAGGAGTGGGTACGGGGGCAGTCGAGGTGATAACAATTGTACTACCAGGTTTGCCATCCGATGAGCTCTGAGTGACTGTGATGACGATTGGGGGTTGGGTCGTCGTCGGTGCGTTTGGGGTAGTTTGAACAGGTGGGGTTGTGACTGTGTTGCCTGGATTTGTGGTTGTAGGTTGTTGTGAGGAGGGTTGTTGGGTGGTGGGTTGAGTAGTGGTTTGTTGTACTGTCGAGGTCGCAGGTGTGTTGCTTGGAGAGGTAGTGAGGGTGGTTTGAGGGGTGGAGGTGGTTGTCTGCTGTTGAGAAGTAGACGGGGCTGAAGTAGGACTGCTGTTAGCAATAGAGCTTGACGAAGGGAGCACGGCCGACGACGTAGTTCCTGCTGCCGTCGTCGAAGCCTGTGCTGTTGGAGCCCGAGAAGTCGGACTCGATGACGGGACATCGGGAACCGTACTTGTATTATTAGAAGACATCGTGAATTGTCGAGCCTGAAGGTTTCGCGGCGGTCGACGTCTAGGGTAGGGCATTGTTAGTTGGAGATACTCTCAGAGCAAGTCGCGCCGGCGCAGGTTAACCAGAAGACATAGCGACGGTGACGAAAGGGAGGACTCTTGTTAGCGTACCTTGGTTTGGGTAAAGATCAGTTCGATGATGTAGCTTCGTGTTCGTTGTTGGGGACGGAGGGAGCGCAGTGTTTCGATTGTTTCGAAATGGGTCAGCAAACGTCTGACAATGGCTCTCGTTGGCGGAAGCGGGTCGTGGGATTGGACGAAGGATCGCTCGAGCAATTGAGGGACGAAGATCGGGGGGGAGGAAAAGAATCAAAGGGCGTTCAGACTGCAATCGAATGCGTCCTCTACCAATAAATGCAGAAGAGTCGAAGTCGACGAAAAAGATGGTGTTTTGGGAAGAAGGGGTGGAGGAGAGGTGGGAGGCCTTGAGAGAGTCTAAACCGGGCTTTGGCACTGGGCTGTTGAGGAGGGAGTGCTTCTTCCCCTGGGCAGCGCAAATGAGGTGAAGACCAATCAGGAGGGCAGAGAGCGGGAGGACTTGGACGAAACTGCGCGGGTGGCAGGCTGTGCTCGCCGTTCGCTTCTGCTGTTTGAAGCAGCACGAAGCACCCTGAGGTGAAGGGATGGTTTCTCGAGCGCCCACTGCCCAGGTGCACTGGACCGGCAGAAGTGGAGAGGAGATTGGATGGGCGGAAGGTGACCGGGCTCCCTTGCCTTTGTTTGCGTTGTGAAATTGCCTTAGATTGAAGGTTTCGGGAGAGAGTCGGATTGAGGTGAAGCTATCACGACAATTGGGAGTGACGACGACGACGATGATGATGATGATGAATGGGTGAGGAAGAGAGGAGAGAAGAAAAAGTTGGCAACCAAATTGTGGTGACCCTTCTCTCTTCTCTGGATCGGGATTTGCAGTTCGCTAACGGACCGACCGTCAGGAATACGGGCAAGGCTAAAGAGATATGCACCGCTAACAATGTAGGTACGTAGCGCAGCGCATGTACAAGTACCTGGAGTAGTACTCTGGTACGTATGGTGTCATTGGTATGGTATGAATTTCTATGAATTACGTAGTTACGTAGGCGTAGGGAATAATTGATGATGCTTCGAAATAGATCCACGGACACCAATTGAAGCATTTATCCAGGAGAAAACAATCCATTCATTCAATTCCATGAGCACGTGAAATTCTGACAGACTCTTTGTTGCCAAAACAAGGCTTCGTCTAGAACTCGACAACGCATCGAGTGGTAGCCAATCACCCCTCTCGCCATCCTCAACTCTCTCCCTCTTCTTTGACTTGCACCTCTGATGGCTTCAGCAATGCTTCGATTTTAGCTTTTCCATGCCGCTAAATCGTGAAGATCCTTCGTATTCCACCCACGGCAAACACCTTTGGAATCTTGGCATCCGTTACTGTGCAGTCTTGCAGTCTTGCAGTCTACAAAGGGCTTTGATCTCTCGAGGCTGTGGCTGTGCAGCGGCGGGTGGTATCACATCATCACGATTTTTGAGGCCAACGAACCGTAACGTTGCCGTTTGATCCTCATCCAAAAACGTATTGGTTGAATTTTGAAATCCTCCGTATCGGGATTATGATTTCTGCAATTGTTCGGTGCGTTAAATCCTTCAGCCCTAACCTAATAGTGCTGGCCCTAGAACTATTCGCTAGTCTCAAGACATTGGCGTAGGTCCAGACTTTTACAACACCAGGCCAAGTCAAAAACAAAATACTCAAAGACATTCCCCAAGCACGTGTTGGAATGAAACATTCAAAAGATTACTACCGGTAACCAACAACATGGCAAATCCCGATTACTGTAAGTCATCCTAAGAGCTGACCATGTATTTCACGTCTCCGGAGAGTCTACACCCAATTATCCACCTCTCACCACCATCTCCTGATCCAAATCCCCACTGCATACCCGGAAAGCAGTGCTCGAGGCAGAGCAACAAACCAACAAAATACCACACGAGGAATTCCGAGGGTCACCTCAAAGGCTCAAATTGAAACTCCAACGCCCCCCAGCTCTCAGTCATCACGAAAAAAACTCGCCTCTCACTGCCTCCACGGAAGAACGGCAAACAAGAAAACGTCCCAAAATGGTAATCCCCAACACCACAGCCAATATTTACACGCACAAGCCCCTTTTCGCGCTTCAATCATCGGTGCGCGCTTGAGCTCAAACCCCCAACCCATCCCATCCCATCCTCCCTCGCCTCCCAAAGTCCAGGCCCCAATCCGAAAAAATGAAATGAACCATTTCACAATTGCATTGAAAGCATTGAAACCTTTCAAGTCGACAAACAAGACCCCCAAGGAACAACCTGAAATCCAGAACAACAATTCCATGTCGAGGAACCAAGTTTACCAGCTTGCAGGGAAATGACGGCGGTACTTGGCTTGGAAAGGTTAGCTTTTCCATGCGAAATTGGATTCCAGATAAGTACCCTGGGGAAGGTTGCAGATCTTCTGGAAATGGATAGGTGGATGACGGGTACTTGTAAATCTGGTTCTGCCCATTTCATTTTGACGTCAGGAGGTTATATCGGAACTGGGATGGGGTATATTTGAATTACCGTAGAAGAGACGCAGGAATGAAACGTGACTTCAAAACACGTGGTCTTTTCTCGCACTGCATTTCCATTTCCATTTCCTTCTCTATTTACTTGGTTAATTTCTTCTGTCCTTTTCTCTAGTCTTGAATTGCTTATTCTGTTGTACTATTGTAATGAAGTTTCATTCAATTTCTCTCTCTATTTGGTAATGCACACTTAGTCGAAATTGAGTCGATTGTTTCTCTGGCACTTATTTCGAGTCGACAATTATCGTATCGTATATTATATTATTCGTGGAAGACCTATGGATCTCAAAGTGTGAGTCTCCTTTTGGATCTTGACAGTCAGAAAATACTGTTCATTCCCTTTGGTATGGGCGAGCTACGACGAGGTGAAAACTCCAAGTCGGCATTTGACTCTGGTCACCTTGGACATTACCACAATAACTGCTCTTACTATTAACCACAGTTTGCTAGTATCTGTTTTCCCGGAATTATGGTGTATCAAAGGCACGAATGTATGTCCAAATAACTCTTACTATCAACTTGTCTTCTCTACACTATCCAGTATCATAGTTGTATTGCATTTTGACTACCAATGTTGTCACGCCCTCATTCTCTTAATCATATCTCATCGCTGGGTTTCAGTTATAGGGATAGCAACGGTGGCTTGCTCTCCGCATTCTTCGTCAGCTTCTCTTCACAATGAATTGTTTCAAATGCTGGAATGAGTCGCCATGGACCCCTTTTGTTTAGTACCGAGTAACCTCCTATATATGTTCAAATCTTCAATCCCTATTGCGCTTAACCTTCTTCATACTACTCTTGCCCGAAGATTTCTAATCTTCGAATTCATCTCACACTTCTTCAATATGCATCTCTCATCTCGACCCCTCCTCCTCTCATTCCCCTTAATTCCTTTCGTTTCAAGTGGTCTAATTCAGATACCGGGTTCCAGAGTTTTGGATTCAACAGTTGGCTTTGTGAAGATCCCGGGGTTGTTGGATTTGGAAAGGTATGTATGTCCCCAAACACTAACAAGACATGTCCATAGAAGAACCGTTCCGTCGGGTGCGAAGGTGGAGAAGGAGAAATTTCTAGCTCTCTTGGAGAAGATTCAGGAAGTGGAAAGACAGATGAATGATTTCCTTAGTACTTTTACATATGAGAATGATACGGCACCGATGACAACGAATGTGGATGCTGGTAGCACCGCAACGATATCAGAATTACCAGGTGAAAGCGTGGTTGCTGGCAGCACCACGAATCCTTACCCTTCTACCCCTAATGGTGAGGTGAGTATTTCCCCATATAACGAAGCAGGACCGGACACAGCAACAGGTTCGATTTCGAATACGACCGTGGGCGTCGATAGACCAAATGTCCTCCCCTTACCGTTAACAAATATAACAACAACATCCTAAACACCAGCACGGCAAACTACAAATTCAACCCCCAATTCTCAAAAAACGTAGCAGTATACTACGGAAAAACCCCCCTCTCATCCTCAACCTCCCTAGTATCCCAATGCGCAAGTCCAGATATCAATATCATCGTCCTCGCATTCATCATCTCGCGTACCTCTGGCTCATCTCCTTAACCAACACTCAATCTCGCTGGTTCATGTTCGAGTCAAACTCCAGAGATGGTATCAAAAGCCCCGGGATTATTGAGTTGTCCTAAACTCGCAGAGGAAATCAAAACGTGTCAGGATACTTATGGGAAGAAGGTTTTATTGAGCATTGGGGGTGCGACAGCGGGTGTGTTTTTCGGTAATGCCGAGGAGGCGAGGGACTTTGGGGATAGGCTTTGGGAACTTTTTGGGCCACCTGGACGGGTGGAGGAGGGATTGAGACCTTTTGGGGGTGTAGTTTTGGATGGGTTTGATTTTGGTTCGTGTTTCCCTAATGAGTAAGAGGAAGTCCATCGAGGAGAAAAGACTAACGAGTGAACCAAAAATAGACAACGAAAATAACCTCCCCAGCTACTACGAAATAGTAGCCTCAACACTCCGTTCCCACTTCAACACTTACACCTCTCCCTCCTCCCTCTCAACCAGAAACCCTACCCCATCAACCCAACACTTCTACCTTACCTCCGCCCCTCAATGTCCCTTCCCCGACGCATCCAACCCCCTCCCCCTAATCCTCCAATACGACTTCGTCTTCGTCCAATTCTACAACAACCCGTCGTGCGAAATCGGGTCCGCGGGCTTCGAAGCTAGTGTCAAACAATGGGGTGAGGCTTTGGCGAAGAGTCCTAGGGATATGAAGCCTAGACTGTATATTGGAGCTCCTGGATGTGCGGAGGCGGGGGGAAGCGCTTATGCGGGGATTGGGGGACCGAAGGGGATGGTGGGGGTGGTTGAGGGGGTTGGGAGGATGGGTTTGGGAGGGAGTGGGTTGGGGGTTGTGATGTTTTGGTTAGTTTTTCTTTTTTTCTTCTATGATTTGAGAGAGGGGAATTTTACTGATTGGATGAGTAGGGATGGACCGGAGAGTATCGTTAATACTGAAGGTGGGAAGAGTATTCTTGGATGGGCGAAGGAGGGACTGAATTCTCTGTGAGGTGGGAGCTAGTAGGATGAGGATACGCGGATTGAGGAATGTTATATGAATTATGTTTCGATGACGACTTGATGGAAAATTAGAAAGATGGACGACAAGAGATGGATGGGAATGAATGATTATGGTTAATACGAGGAGAGAAAGTTTGACGACTAGCATATTTAGCGAGCGATTTTGTGATTGGCGTCTGGGATATCGTTGGAATTATTTGGTTACTCGCAGACTTAACGATAATACATTTCAACCAAGTTCTTTAGTTCATGTGATGTCTGCTCGCTTGAGTTAGGCACAATTTCACCGTCCTGACTTGCTCTATCAAGGCAATAACCTTTTATCATGCGGAAGCCGTTTACATCATTATTTATCCCACCAAATCCTCAATCAAACCAAAGACAGCAGGCTCACCTGCAGGAAAACATTCACAAATCCGCAGCAAAATCTTCTCCGCCAAACCCTTCAAGAACCAACACCCGCAATCCTCAGCTCTCTCAACCAACAACCTCGCCCAATGCGCCAGAACCACAAGTGCAACTGGGTCATTGACAGAAATCATATGATTATAGTGCTCCGATACTTTTCCCAACCAACGAATCATTCCCTCGAACGCCATTTCCATGTCATCATCTTGAAAGCTGACTTCACAACATTCGACTAAAATGGCAATTGCTGATATGGTGGCTAAGACTCCTTGGGGATTTTCTGGTTTCCCGAAGACTTCTGTCATGCGAGAAGGGAGTGTATTCAAGCGATCAAGTATGATAGGAAGTCGTCCATCAGATAATTGATTCGATGAATGTGTGATCCTGCTTGCCTGAGCGAATGCTTCACTTTGGCCGTCACCGTTACTTCGAGAAGCTGTATAATCGCGGTTACCGAAACTCTGGAGAGCCGTCATAATGGATATCAGTTGAGAGGGGGTTTGTTTCCATTGTATACAGCATAGAACACGATCTATATGCTGGCCGGTTTTCCTTTCCGCCTCTCCATTTTCCGAAGGTATTGCACCTAAATCACGCTTCGTTGTTTCTTTCCATCCATCGGAGAATTCTTCAAATAGTTGAGCAGAGCGTTCGAGATGCTTTCTTTCAATCGTCGTATGGTTTGAAAATGTTGCCAAATGAGAAGTTGAAATAGCCAGTAAACCACACATTAGCCATCGATGTTGCAAAGCTTGAAGAACAACTTCTGTCTGCCAATATTTATAATCAAATTGTGGATCTTTGCTACATGAAAGTGTGAGGCTGGTTGTAGTAGTGAAATTGTGGAAATAAGTAAGTGTTTCCAGATCAATATTGACCGGAAGGGCCTTAGGAAGGGCGTGTTCAAGTTGCTCCTCTCCGACCATATTGATATCGCCATTACCTTCGCGGATAACTTGAGACACGGTTCGGGGGGTAGTTCTCTCGGTGTCATTGATTTCAGTAACCTTGAAGTACCTAATTTTAGTACCCCGAAAGAACGTCTGAAGTTTCACCGTCTGAGCGAAGCAACTTGAATCCCCAGGATGCATCTCCCTCTGATGATGTTTCATACGTCTCTCACTCGCAAACAAAGTTCCGCATTCATGAATAGAACAGCGGTATCCCTGTAACACAGGTAGGCCATTAATAGGCGGGGAATTCTGGGTTGGTAAAGGGACGTCATCTGGTTCGAAAAGGTCGAGTTGAGCAATTGTAGAGAGGAGATTCTGTCTTTCTTCGCGGTAGATTTTGTGTCTGAGTAGGTGACTCTCCATGGCGCTTTTCTGGATTGCGTATTGACATTGTTGACAGATTAAAACCCCGTAGCGAGGGTTGTATTCGAGTAGATCGCTTGGTCCAATTTTTGTGGCGGACATGATGTTTTTTTTTTGGACTTGATGATATAGCGACCGAGTGGTTATGTCTGGTGATTCATTAGCACGGGAGAATCTGTTAAGCTAGGAGTGTGAGTTGGTACAGCATAGGGGAGAGGGGTATACTTGAAGCGGTGTCTGAGAGCTGCGAGATTGAGAAGGCCAGGAACCCCACCAAGGCGGTTGAAAATACCTCCACGTTATCTCCTTGTTCGACAGGCAATCAGGAAATTACTTCGTTGTCAGAAACGGTTAGAGCAATTAAATTCGTGTTTCCTCTATTGTCCCAGAAAATTTGTGGGAATTGTAGCAGGGCAGGCGCTTTCAACCGGAAACGTGGTGCTGGCGGGTTTCCAACGATACTTGCACAATAAAAATGTAAAATAAATCCTCAGGTTTCTATGTATATTCGACCATCTGAACCATTAGTTTGCCTCTAGTATAATCTTTGCACTTCTTGGTTATTCCATTAACTTCACATCCTCACGTGAATTTATCGAGTGCCACTTTTAAATGGGTCAGTCTACCTTTACCCCGCTCAATTTTTGTCAGCTCCGGCGGGCAGGAATGATCACGACGATGGAACCGCATATGCTATACATTTGTATCGATCTTGGTATGACCAAGAATCCATTCAGTCCTCCAATAACCACCCCCGCGGACTCCTGCAACTCTTCATATATCGTTTCTGCTTTGTAATTCTTTCCCAGATCGTAGTCTAGGTTTAAAATCATGTCTCTAGTTCAGTCTGTGTTTGCGGTTACTGCTTTACTTGTGTTGAATATGTGTAAACATATATAAAGGGGCAGTTTCTCGAGTTATATCCCTTTCACCAGTACCTCAAGAGCTTCTCAACTCGCCACCTACTTTCTCCGCTGCCCTTTCTCCCATTCTCTCTGTTTCAACGAAGAAACCATGGCTGCACCCAAAAATCAAGCGGCATGGCTCACTAAAGCCAATACCCCTCTCCAAGTAGGCGATGCCCCATTGCCAACGGCGAGTTCGGGAGAGCTCGTCGTGAAGAACGCTGCTGTCGCCATCAACCCACTCGACTGTCATATGCAGGATGTGGGCGTTTTTGTCCAGAATTTTCCGGCCATCTTCGGATGTGATGTGGCTGGGATCGTGTATGAAGTTGGCCCGGACACACAAGGATTCAAGAAAGGAGATCGAGTTATTGGGTACGTTTTTTCACATCTCAAAGTAAATGTCATACCTGGACTAATAATTTCTTCTCGTAGACATACAGTCAATCTCGTTAGCGGTCGTCCTCAGGATGGTGCATTTGCGCTATACACAGTCATTCCCGCCAACAAAGCCGCTATCCTCCCAGACACTATCGCCTTTACCGATGGTGTTGTCCTGCCATTTGCTTTGGAAGCAGCGGTCTGCGCACTTTCTCTCGGGGAACCTGGTGTCGCTATGCCTGGTGTTTCTACGCCGGCACTTGGGCTTCCATATCCTTCCCTACAGCCAATACCATCAACCGGTAAAGTTCTGGTCGTATACGGTGGCTCGTCTTCCGCAGGTTCCATGACAACTCAAATCGCAACAGCGGCTGGAATAAACGTCTTCTCCATTGCTGGTGCTCACAATTTTGATTTCAGCAAGCGATGTGGAGCCACACAAGTCTTCGATCACAAGGACCCTTCCGTCGTCGAGAAAGTCGTGGAAGCGCTCGCTAAATCTGGACAAGAATTCGTGGGCATTTTCGATGCCATTTCTTCTCCTGAGACTTATGCTCATGACCTCGCCATTCTCACTAAATTAGGTGGAGGTCACCTTGCTTGTTCGCACCCACCTCCTACTGAACTGCCCGAGAATGTGAAAGCAGGGATGATCTTCGCTGTGAACGATGTTGCAACGCCTGTTTGGAAAGAGTATGTAACGCAAGCATTACAAACCGGAATGCTTCAGTGCCTCCCACCACCTATTATCGTCGGTAAAGGTTTGGAGTACATCCAAGAGGCATTGAAGAAGTCGAAGGCTGGTGTGAGTGCGGCCAAAATAGTGGTGGAATTGTAGACTTTCAAAATGCTCGTCGAAGGGCAACAACCTATTTTAGAATTTCCACTCTTTTAGTCCTTACTTTGCACTCATCTAGCTTCTTAGTATTATCAACAATCAACTACAATCTCTCAATCTTGCAACCTCCTTTCTTCCTTCCCCCATCAAGTTTTGATATCGACTCTACCCACTTTTAGGATATCTACCCCCTAGAAAATCAGCTCTAGAATTAGAGTGTGATCCCTATTATATGAGTCGATATCAGCTCGAAGAAAACTAAGTGGCATTACGACTATAGGTAATTGCCTAGAATGTCTGTACTCCCTGGGGATACGTGATATTCCTTTAATCAGAGGTATCTACATTGTTGCCTACAAGTGCTCTAGAAAGAAGGTTATAACTAGAAGTAATACCCTACATTATTACTTCTTTCGACATCCCAACACTTCATGTGACTATTTAGCAAGGTAAGACGTTTGATTTCTAAAAAGTTTCCACGTAATATTTACCCATTAATGTCAAACCCTAATGATGTGTTTGTCTAGGGGCGGAGCTGGTGGCATTGTTATCGGGGATCACTTTTCCAGGCAAAAATAATTCAAAGGGGAAAGTCTTACTTATGAACCTAGAGGAAACTAGGCTGGAAGTGAAATTTCGTGGTCGCTCAGATCCTACCGATATTTTACGTCAATCGCACACCGACGAGGCTGAGCCACCAACACTAACACCAACAACCTTTCAGTTTCAATTTTGAGCAATCTCCTTCTTCCCAGGAGACGTTATTTCCTCTGTATTCTCTTTGGAAGGTGCGTTGTGTGTATTTCAAAGCAACATATTCCGCTGCACAACAATGACCCTTTGTCACATTACCTCACTGTGGCACTAGCAAATAAGTGAAAGATTTAGAAATGCTTTTAGAAGGATTTGACACGTAGATAGCCCCAAATTCCTGTTAAAATTTAGATTTGACGTCAAATTGCAACACTGGACCAACAACGCCCCCGGATTGTTTATTTCCCAAGTCCAGACACTCCGCTCATTATGTTTTCCGTTTCTTAAACAATCAGTCTATTTTCAAGAATCTTTGATTTTTTCTCCCTCTCAGGGCAATTTTCAGGATCGAATTCTTAGATATGAAACTCAACTCGCTCCTACTTTTCGCATCTAGCTTTTCAGCTCTCATTGCCGAACGTTCCTTTACACCATCCTCCCCCCCTGCACCATACATCCGTCCAATTCCGGGTACTTCTATGCCAGAAGGGTATATAGTCCGATTCAAACCCGATCATACTCTCGAAGATCATTTCATCTACATTGGTTTTGATGTCCGTGATTACGCCTCTAGCTTCCGTGACGTTCGGATGGGAAATTCCTATGGGTTTGAATTATCCGAAAGCAATTATTCCATGATTCACGACTATATCCGCAATGACCCAGGCGTTTGGAGGGTGGAACACAATCAATATTTATTCGACGGTCTCGATTTTGAACCTGACCCGCCTCGAAAACAGGGGTTTTTTTGAAAGTCTGGGTCGCAAGTTTAAAGGATATGGCGTTGAATATCCTGGTTTTCAGTTTTCAGATTCATGTGCTGCTCGGTGGGTAAAAGAAAGGAGTTAAGTTGCGAAAGGTTGTGGCATTGAAGTTTAGGGGGAAGGGAAATAAGAAGGGAGTTTTGGGCCACAGGATTATGTATATGCAGTGGTTTGGGTGTCAATTTTTCTATTTTTGATTAGGATCGACCAATTCTGATTCAGGAAGAAGCAGAGGGAAATGTGCGTACCATTTTGTGCGGGTATTATAACTCGGCATCTAATTGTTTCTAGAATGTGATAGCTTGAATAAATAGGGCCGCAATAACAGAGACACGGGGATGAGACGTGAAGTTTTTTCTGAGACTAAGATAGTAGGGGGAGGAAAAAGGAAAAGTGGGAAAGAAGCGTCCTCGCTTAACCCCTCGCTCAGAACCCCGATTTACCTACTATGCCGGCTGTTTTTGACCCTGAAAATATAAGAGTTTTGACTTGACTTGAATTATTTTCCCCCTGAACTTCACGTAAAGTCTACTTGAATCTTGTTACAACTCGCACCCAGACCTCCAGACCTTGGAATTACAAGGAAAGTCAAGCCTGTAAACACGCTTTCCTGGTAGTATCAGCTGGAATTATTACCTCACTCTGCTGAATCAAGTGAAGGTGACGATTTGCCTCATGAATTTGTGTCATTTCAAAACTCACCCACATGCGAAAAAAATCCATGTCAAAGCACTCAACTTAGTATAGCGCTTCGCACCAAGCTGCTAATTCACACGATGCCCTGAAGTACAGCTTGTTAGCTCCTCTAACGACTGGGCCGGTTTATTCTTCCGGGTGAGCCAAAACCCGGAAGCTGCCGAGATTGTGTTCCGATACACGGCCTTTTGGTAGAATGTTCTCTTCACTAATGTCAGTCTGCCATCGTGTCCTCTTTTAAACTCACCTCTCCTTACACCGTAAAGACTTCACGACTTTTAGCTTTATACATATAATTAACAGGAGAGAGGGATTATAGAGCAAGGTAACAAGAGTACAAAATAGTAGGTAGAGAGAGAAGTAGAATAGAGAGGAAGCGAGAGTATAATAGAGAGAGGAGGAGATAAGAAGGAGAGGGGTAAGGAGAAGGAGAGAGGTAAGGAGAAGGAGAGGTAAGGAGAAGGAGAGGTAAGGAGAAGGAGAGAGGCAGAAGAGAAGAGAAGAAGAGAAGAGAAGAAGAGAAGAGAAGAAGAGAAGAGAAGAAGAGAAGAGAAGAAGAGAAGAGAAGAAGAGAAGAGAAGAAGAGAGGAGAGTAAGATAGAGAAGGAATAAAATATAAAGAGGAGGGAGAAGGAGGATTTAATAAAGGAAACTGAATTCTAGGAATATGAGATATAAAGGATAAAGGAAAAAAGGGAGGAAAGGTAGAAGAGGAGGAGGAGGAGGAGAAGAGAGAGAGGATCTTCTTAATATATAGACTTTTTAAACTTTTCTAAACTTTTCTCGCCTATTTAAAACAATAGAAGCTTATATTATAATATACTATACTTAATTTACCTGGATCTTAACTTTCGTAATCTATAATTTATAATTTGTATTACGACTTTTTAGTACATTCAGGACGCCGGCGTTATTCGAAAAAGCTAGGGAAGTAATATTGTTCAAAAGAAGATAATTATAATAATAAGATCTATAATTTACTATCTACTCCTTAAATATCGGGTAATATCTTATAAAAGAGTTTATTAATTTACTCATCTAGTACAACGTTATTAATAAGGAGTAGCTTAAAAGATACTCTTATTTTTATATATTTTACATAAATGAAATTGTTTTAAAAGTTTAAGCTAATTAACTTTTATAAATAATATTACTCGAAGGTTATTATTGTTAAGACTTTAGAGTATTTTTTAGTCCTAAGTATATACTTTACGTTATTAAATGCTTTAATTAGTTAACTGAATATTTTTTATTAAAGTATCTTCCTAATATTTACTGTTCTATTCGTAATGTATACTATATCTATTTAATGAAATCACATTTTCTTCTTCTTGAGTACGAAATCTCAATGACAGAAAAGTATGTTTAGTACTAAAATGTGAGTTAAAACAAGCAAAATACACCAAAAACTCATTTCTTCACAATCTCAAATCAAAAGTCGAGTAATTAATAATAATTCTATTAATATTTGACGCCAGATATTAATATTCGGTATGTACAACGAGGCGAGTGATATTTGAATTCTAGACTTAACGCATGAGAAAAATAAGGAGTTGTGATGAGAAGGTATATCTCCTGTAATAGTGATATTTTAACGGAATGAGATGTAGGGGAATTATGCATATTCGATGATAATCTTCTTCTAACGGGTGTTGAAAATCGCGAAGGGATGAGTGAAATTTTGACTTTTTGTAGAGAGAAATTGTTGTAAGGGGTGAAATAGAGTGTAAGAGATGGGGATAGGAAAACTCATTCCTCGTCGTCATATTCCTCATACCCATTTTCTGGCATTTGATATTGTTGAATATGGCGAGGATCTTCGAATTGGATAGGATTTTGGAGAGGAGCTGGATGGGTTTGTTGAGCGGGTTGTTGGTGGTGAGGGTTGGGGACTGTGAAATGTGGTGGTGAGGGATGGTTGGGGTATTGGTACTGCATCTGTGAGGAAACGGGGTACCGCGGATTTGCGGAAAGATTGTAAATTTGTGGAGATCGTAAAGCCGGAGGACACTGTTGGACTACCTCTGCGAGGCTGAAGCGTACTTGCTTAGTGACATTTGGTGAATTTAAACCCTCTTCTTGAGGAATGGATGGTAAATTAGGCTGCACAAGTCAGAATAAAATACAGGAAAAAGCTTCCTAGGGGAACTTACGGAGTTAGAAACAGGTGAGGGAAGGGAGGACATTCTACCTGGAACTACTTCCAAATGCAACTTGTGTTCTCCAATGATCCTCAGAGACATGGCTGCAATCTTCAGTTGAAGATCACAGGTAATTGGTAAGGGGTAGTTGCTTCCAGCTCCGTGGGTGAGATAAAACAATCTGTCTCCTTTGGAGGTAATAATACCAGATTGAAGAAGAAGATTGACCAAAGTCTTGAAACAGAGGTATCGTGGGTCAATATCCTCTAGAGCCTTCTCGGGTTGATTTACAGGGTCGATGAGGTCCTTAAGAGCAATGTTGTCAATCTTCTCAGGCGAATCATGAACTTTGATGACGAATTGACAGTGTTTGAAGGGAACAAGGCCCGAGAAGACACGAGGGGATGGTTCATTCTTCATTCTCGCGAGAATGCGCTGCTTCTTTGCAGCATGGGAATTATCCTGGCCCTCGTCCTCCAAATCATCGTCCTCGTCGCCGTTCTCGTTGAAATCCATGTTTCGAGCCTTCGTCTTTCGTTTTTCCTTGGGTGTTCTGGGTGTCTGGGGAGCATCATCGTTAAGGATCTTCATCTTCTTACGGCTGACTTGATCTGGAAGCTTTTCTCCTGCTTTTCTCATCCAGCCCATCTTGTTTTTGACTAGCACCTCACGAGCTTTCAGAGACCAGACCTCGGGGATTCCAGCTTTCTCAAGGAAGGGGAATTGTTTGAGGAGACCTTCAATGATCATCATGACTTTGAAAGCTGCTTTTGGAGAGATTAGTGGTTCTTTGTATAAGTCCTCGACTAGCAATTGGTCGATGACCCACTCCTCTACCTTGTGATATTGTGGTATCTCAATTCTGAACCCCTTGGCAAATTTGGGAACGCTGAAGGAAAAGGTTGTCGTATAGAACTCGATATCAGCTTCAGATTGAGGACTGAGGACGGCGAGAGAAGTTGTAGATGGTAATTTTTGTTGCTCAGAATTATCAATTGGCTCTGCTGTAGTAACAGTACATCCTCTGGGAGATTGAGGGCTTTCGACGAGCATCTTGAGAGAAGGGGAGGCTTGTAAGGTGTTGTGAAAGAAGGAGGGGTGTTGATAGTTAGAGACTGTAGAAGTCTCAGGGACAGAGTGTTGTTGTAAGGAAGGAGGTGATCGAGATTGTTGTGTGTTTAGGAAGGAAGAAGTTTGAGTAAGAGTGCCTCTAGACTCTCTATTTATGACATCTCTGAGCTTATAATCCATTATGGGACAAATTCGGGAAGTTAACTGGATACCGTGGCTACTTTGACTACCCTGTTGAGTTTCTTCGAGTATCGGAGGCAAAGGCGGGGTATAGGGCTGGTACCCTTGGTTTAGAAGCGAGATCGGAGGTCCTTTAAGTGGGTTTCCCTGGAAGGACATCGTTAAAGGTGATAATGACGAGGTGGAGCGGGCAGAAAGAACAAATGAATCTCTGAGAATATAGAAGGGAGGAAGGGAGGAAGGGAGGAAGGGAGGAAGGTGAAAAGAAATAGGAGAATAAGTAACTATATTCAAGATAAAGCATACAGCGCAATGCTTATAAAAGCAACAAAGGCGAGAAGGTAAAGAGAAGAGAGTGTTGGGTGAGATATCAAAGTGAAGCAGAGATATCAAGATGTAAGGAACGGAAAAGAACTAGATATTCACTTTTCTTCATAAGTATGAACGCAAGAAGTGATAGAAAAGAAGTTTCTTGGTGTCCGAATTCATGGAAAACCAAAACACCACCAAATTCAATGGTTTTCACCTCAACAAAACCATTTTCGAAAATGAAAGTTGACCCAAGTAGGGTTCTCATGCATACTGTTAACTTTGTAGTTTAGTTTTCTTTCTAGCATTGTGTTGTAAAAAGGAGTGATATGAGCACAAAAAATAAATAAATCAAAACAACAACAATAGAGAGCTCTGTTAACAAATAGTACAGACTTAAACTTAAGGCTAAGACGTACGTCTTATACTCTTATATAACTCAAAGAGCTATTCCACTATTTCTTTAGCTTTCTAAAACCCTTTGAAGCTCTAGTTCCTGCCTACTACGCACCTAAGCTCCTTTTCCAGTTCTACAACTCTCTAGCTATCCGTCTACCTTCCAATCCACCTAACTGTCCAACATCCTACGACCAACCCACCTCTTTCTCTCTCTACTTTTAATAATCTATACAGTCTAGACATAATCTCTTCAAGGTAGTTCACCAGGGGTGTCAAAATTCGTAGGAAACCAAAATACCACCAAATTTTATGGTGCTCACCTCAACAACAACGCTTGACAGAAAAAGAAACTTGATCGGAGTACACTTTCTATACATGTTGTTAACTTTGTAGCTTAGTTCTGTTATTTTGAGGCCGCGTTGTGGAAAAAGGTAACAGAGAAAAGGCGATATTTAGGTGTAAAAGTTAAGGGGTTTCCCACGAATTCCGACAACCCCTAGTGGTTAGCAACTCAAACAGACAAAAAATCCTCGTCTCCAACTCATAGTAACCTTTAATACCCTTCACTTGACAAAGTAACCAGAAAGTGAAAATCACCACATCACCACATCACCACATCAACACTATCATAACTCCACAAAAGAGCAGGAACAATCCTAAAGCATATCACGTACTCCGAAAGACAGGTGGGAGATTCTAAGACGAGTTCTAGGAAGTTCGGAAGGAGGGGAGATTTTGAGAAAGAGCATGAGATATCGGATAGGTTATCTTGGATATTTGTTATTAAAGGTTGGATTGTTGGATGTCTAAGTAACACGAAAGAAGAGTGGGGAGATGGGTCACTGTGACAAAACGGGGTGCAGAGGTAGAAGAAAATATGCACAGCAATAACCAACCAACATGAAGAGAGGATTTTAGAATTCAGTTTACTTTTCTCCTAGCCCTTTAATCCAAAGCTACACTAAGCAATGCAGAAGCATAGCAAATGCAACCTCAAGCCTAAAGAAAAATGTCCTTTATCCCCCCCTCCACGTCCATCCTACGCAAATTTATAAAACTCAGGCGCATATTCCACCAACCACCCCTTCTCAATCTTACTAACATCCCGAATATAAGTCTTCCCCCCCATCTCCATAACCTCATGAAACACAACCCACTCCGCCTTCCGATTAAACATCAACGAGCTAGGATGAGCATACAACACCGTCCCCATGGCCACATTCCTAAAAGTCCCATCCGGCTGCATCTTCGCCGCATGAGCAAAATACCCCGTCGTCAAACATCGTCGAATCTGCTCGCCCTTGTCCGGTCCCCCCACAGCGAGAGGTTGCAAATTCGGGTTCGAAGATAATGTTTCCGGAACTGAGAGACCGAAGCGTTCAAGATATCGTTTCAACTGTCCACGAATGGAGACGGCGCGAGTGAGAGCTTTGAAATTGAGATAGTTGTCGTGGCAGAAACGCGCTTCTTTTTTGCCTTTTGTGATGAATGCTTGGTAGACGTTTAGGAGCGTGATGTGATCTCCTTCCTCGACGGCGAATTTGCGACGTGCGGCTTCCATTTTCTTCTTCTCGCCGTCGTGGGGGACCCAGACTGTGCCGCCGAGAGAGGTCATGGCTGCTATGGTTAGGATTTCGCTGAGGCAGCCGAATGAGGAGGCGGAGAGGAGCGTTTTCGCCATCATGGGTTCGACGGCTAGTTCGGCCATTCGTGTTCCGAGGGGTTGGGTGAGTTTGGCGTATGTATCGAGGGCACCGAGGGAGTAGAGGAGTTCGAGAGCTCGAATGACTAGTTCGGATGGAGGAGAGGTTAGAAAGGGGAAGCGGACGATGTTGTCAATTCCTAGGGCTTTGAGTTGTAGAATGACGGGTGCTAAATTTGAGCGTTGGATTTCTGGGATGGTGGATTCTGATAGTTGTTGGAAATTTGGTTCTGTGTAGAGACGGAAACATTTTCCTGGTCGAGTACGTCCTGCTCGGCCTGCTCTTTGGGTTGCTGATGCTTTTGAGACGGGAGTTGCTGTCAGAGTTTCGATACCGGTGAGTGGATTGAAAGCTCGTAGCTTTACAAATCCCGTATCGACGACGTACACGATTCCATCTATTGTAATCGAGGCCTCGGCGATATTGGTTGAGAAGATGACCTTTCTTGTATTCTCAGGCGCTTCTTCAAATACATACATTTGTTGTTCGGTCGAAAGACCTGCGTAAAGAGGGAGTGCCATCAATGCTTGTGCTCGAGGATGTAAGCCTGCAGCTCGTTCGGATATCCCTTGAACAGCATTATCAATCTCTTCTCTTCCGGTGAGAAACACCAAGATATCTCCCTCGGGTTCCTTGGTGTGTATATCAAAAACAGTCTGCACTGCTTTCTCCACATAATCCTCTGCCGGAGTCTCAAGGTACAGGATATCAACTGGATATGTCCTTCCTTCCAAATTTATAATCTGACCGATAGAATTGCTAGAAAGGGTTGGCTTTTGACCTCCCTGGGCTATCAGGTCATCCAAGGTCACCGCACTTTGCGGTTCTTGAATCGGTTTTGGCTGAGCTTCTGCATCGCCGGCAAAGAAATTGAGAAAATCCTCAGCTTGCAGCGTTGCACTACTGATAATGATACTGAGATCATTCGCCCTCTTCTTTAGTATCTTTTTTAGGACTCCGAGAAGAACATCCGTACTTAGAGAGCGTTCATGAGCTTCATCGACCATAATCACTGAATAACGTGATAATAGTGGATCAACCAGAACTTCTCTCAGCAGTAATCCATCCGTGAGGAACTTGATGCGGGTTTTGGGGGAAGTAACATCTTCAAAACGAATTGAATATCCAACTTCTTCTCCAATTTTGCAACCCATTTCTTCAGCAACTCTGATTGCAACAGTGGTTGCCGCTACTCGCCGGGGCTAAGATGTAGATTAGCGACGGGGACGTGTTAGATAATGAAGAGATTGACGAGAAGAGTAGCAATTAATAGAAGTGGCAACCTCGTATCTGCCCTGCTTAGCTTGTTGCTCTAGCTATCTAGGACAACTCAATGCAACTGTCCTAGACATTGGGAACATTTTGATATATTATTCCAAACATCTGGAAAAATCGACTTGAATTGCCCTACAAATTTGGAACAACGATAGATAGGCTAGATCAGGTACGAATCTGATATTTCGTCGCTTTTACTGTCCACTGAGAGGGGGTTTCATACCTGAGTAACGGCAATGACTTTCCCATCTGCACACCATCCTGCCTGCTCAAGATATTGAGGAATTTGAGTCGTCTTCCCAGAACCCGTTTGTCCAACAACAATGGTTACCGAGTAAGTCTCGATGAGGTAGAGAAGACTCTGCCTATGCCGGGCAATAGGGAGCAATGAGGATGGTTTGTGAAGGGAAGGGATGAAAGTGGCAGAGAGATCGAATTCCGCCATGATCTCCGTCAACACATCATGCCCGAAGGCAATTTTATGCTTTGCATTTACCGCCCCGTCGTCACGGGTATGAGGCTCAAAAAAGTGGATGCCCTGATTGTCCTAACGTGGCTGGTGTTGAAATTTGGAGTGATTTGCAGCCAAGGATTATGGAAGCCTTAGAAGATTGAAGACAACCTGAGGCAGAAATAGCTGGCCACGAATCGAATTTCCCCTTGCCCCTCTCGAGTCAAAGACATGGACTCGCTGTCGACTTTTCCGTTCGTGGGTATATTTAGACATCATCACGTGCGGTATATAAAGGAGGTGACGGTCACGCGAGGAGTTCAGTTCACGATTCCCAAATCAATTGCTGACAGATACCGACAACTGCGCTGCCAATCAATTTGTACTCGTATGGACAGCCATTTTATCCAGAAGATGAATCTGTCTTGCAGTTGCACCGAGACGGCGTTTATCGCAATCTCTCTTGTTGACCAATGAGGAGGGTCTTGAATGTAGGCGCGGTTGGCTGCACTTTCGGAGGAGAGAAAGACGCCTTTTCAGCCACATGAGTGGGATGACAGGTTAATTGGTTGAAATGGATCCTGGATATCTGTTTGGACATCCAAGTTTACTCGAGTAAAGGGATCTAAATGGATCTAAATCAGGGGATCAACAGATTGTCCTCTAGTTCAAACACGCCTAGGCGGATTAACTTGGGATGCATCTGATCACGTCTCTTCCACCACCGGATTCTCGAGAGTCTAGCTTTGGATGGCCATGGAAGGAGAAGCATTTCAGGAAAGCTTCGGCTCGGGTTGGCGGACCCCTGGCTTCAACGGCGAGGCGTGAGTGGTGGATGGATCGGTTCGGTTCCTGCAGCGAACGAACCCTTTTTAGCAGGTAATTTTGTCCATCCTTCCATCCAGATTTCATAAGCCAGCAGCGAGCAGCAGCAGACCCCTTTACGCCTTCGTACGCCTCATCCTCGTTCGTGAGACTTTCCCCCATCATAATCCGCATAATCCCATTGTACGGAAGCGCCACCATTGCTATCATTAGACATTTCTGTGATCCCCATCGACCGAATCCGATCGCTCTTAGCTCTTGATACCTCGGACATGTCGGATTGAGTACGAAGTAGAAGTACGACAGCAACCTGGAAACTCAAGACGATTGCATTATCGACTTCCATTTCCAATTGTAACCTGGAACCCTTCCATTCCCTTTGTAGCCCTTCCGTTTTGGAAATCTCTCGCCGAGTTGCACTTCCGCCAGCTCGCTGCTGTCATCCCAAAGTCCCAATCTCGCCGGGGATTAAATGCCTGCCATCAAGGTCAAGAGTCCTGGATTTCTGCTGAAGCGTTGAACTGCGAAGGTTTCGTCCCCTGCACTGAATTAAATAAACCAGGGTAATCCTTGCCGTGGAGCTAAACCCGATTGGACGTCCAGCCAATCTGCGAGACCCATTTCCGAGATCCACCTCTCCACCCCTGATCCTACGCCGCACCCTCCCCACCCGTACCTGCCTCGCCCTCTTTTGAACTTCTTTCCCCAGCTCTGGTTCTGGTTCTGGTTGCTCTTTCCTTTCGTTCGCTGCGCTGCTCTCCGTCTGCAAGTCTCAACACCACCCGCCAATTCTGTCTATTCAGACTTCCCACCCGTCTGCCAGTCGGACTGCCATTCCTTTAGGTCTACAAATCGGTTCTACACACTCCTTACCTAGTTTACACCTCGCTCTTCTCACCCTCAGTCATTCCTTCGAAGTCAAATATTTGCAGTAATTGTTGTGGTTGCCCCATTGCATTGCATTGTTGTACCTGTTTCAATACCCCCATCAACCCATACTGTGGAGGGACTTCATCTGAAACGACAACCCTTCTCTCGATCATCAGACGAACTGCTTCGATATCTTCACAGTCTATTTTTTTGCAGTCGCACCGCACCTACTTTTTTGTCGCCGTATCGACGAGGGAAGGCGTTGCCAATTGCTTGACAGCTCCCGCCGATTGACCGACGATCAAAACCCCTCGGCGAAGGGTTTACTCTGCCACCGCCGGTATGGAAAATCGAGGAGAAAGTCGTGTTAGGTTAGGGCCACGGATTCCAATGCCACGAGCTGAAATTGGGGTGATGAATTCTGTGGGAGAGATTGCAACCCCCAACCGCGTGGTGGAACCACGAGCAGACTCAACCTCGTCCTCCTCTTCCTCAACCACCACCTCGTGCGGAGAGAATGCTTGCCAGACAGGAGTAACCTCTTCATCTTACACATTGCCCGTCATATTGGGAGTAGTGTAAGTGAATCAAGAGTCTACTCACCCATCTCCATATTGACTTTATTCCTAGTATCCCAGTAGTCGGCGCTATCATTTTGTTTGTCATTCTTCAACGTAGACATGTTCGCAAACAGCGAGAGGAGGATGCTAATGATCGACATGCGTCTTTGGATTTTGGATTGGGTGATGTACCTCAACCTGGACGACCCAAAAAGGCACCAGGAGAGCAGGGAATGAGCGAGAAATCTCGGCGTCAAGTATCCATGGACATCAGCGTAAACAGCCCTTACATGCTTCCTCCAGAGTTGCAAAACTCGCGCGAGTCTCTTCACTCCCTCTCACGAACTGTTCATCAAAAAGAGGACCCATATCGCACCGTTTCCACCTATTATCAAGGTGATGCACGATCTGTTCATTCCAACTCAAAGAACGGTTCATCAATTTATACCGGCTCCAGCGCTACACCATCAAGAATGCAAGAGGTCTCCACCGCAGATCTGCTTGGAAACGCTGCCTCTATGCCAAAGAGCATGCCACCTCAAGGAGGAGCACTATTTGTCCCACCACCACGCCAGAATTCTCTACCTCAATATAATGCACCAATCCCAGCTGCCTCGGTGCCAGAAATGCCAAAGACCCCAACTCCACCACCCCAGGCACACCTTGAGCAACCCGGCTCCCCAGAATCGATCAAGAGAAAGGGCTTACCTACCAATCCCCGCCCAGGCCAGGCTCTCACACCTACCCAGGGTCTTACTCCAATGCCATCCTCCGCTGTTATCGAAGATGCCCGTGATTCTTACGCCAGTAACCCACATGCATCATTAGGACAAAGCAATAATTATCTTGGTGCTTTAATCGACTCGACTCCTGGACCTCAAACAGGTTTGGCTCGCCCCCAAATCCCAAATGCCCTGCCTGCAAGCCCTCGCCCTCCACCTCGTACCGATTCTAGACCTTCGCCTCCAAGCGGTAATGAGTATGGCGATGGATTCAAGGTTACACCTCCATCTCCTGGTCGTGAGAATAAGAATGAAGCCATCCGCGGACAGAGATACTCTATGGATGTTCCACCAGAGGAGTTTGCTCAGGCTGGATTGGGTGCTCCAGGATTCGATGCAAAACGGCTGTCAATGGGCTTCCGACCACTTCCACCAAATGCGGCTACAGAATCGGATGATCCAGAAATTCGCGCCAACCGAATTCGCTCATTCTACAAGGAGTACTTTGACGATTCGAAGCCAGAGCCACAAGGACAATATATTGAGGATTACAATGAGAATTATATGGGTGATGCTGCCTATTACGATCCAGATAGCAATGCATTTGTGATGCCATATGCCGAGCCAATTACAAGACGCGCGATGACACCACCTCCAGGAGGACGACCAAAGTTCATGGGCCAAGGGCCACCACGTCCTCGAAATGGTTCAATGGGTGGAATGAGTGCGGGTGGTCGACCAGGTGGCCCACAATTCCGTGGACCTCCAGGACCTCGAGCACAGTCATCTGCTTCGGGACGTATGGGACCACCTGGTCAACAAAGACCTCGAAAACCAATTCCACCTCCACAAGCTCTCAACACCCTGCCAACTCCATCAAAACTTCGAGATGATTCATTCGCCTTGTTGCAATCGATGGAATTTGCACCACCAACATCCATTCGTGAGCGACAAGCTGGTCGATCTCAGAGTCCATTTGGAGAGAGAAGACCATACTCACCAACTGTGCCGGCTTTCACTCCAACGGTTAGCGCGTTTGAAGAGCTTGCTGCTATGCCTAGCCCGTAAGTACCCACCTTTGTTTACTCTATCAAGCGTATGCTGACCTTCACATTTAGACATTTACTCAGAAAGTCTGGAACGTTTACCGGTTTAGACTTCGCCCCTCCAAAGAGGATCAGAGACCCTGACAGCATGAGCGATGCCGGTAGTATTCGCAGCAACAAGAGCGGAGTCTCTCAAGTCCAGCTCAGTGCTATCCGCAACGGAGCTTATCGTGCCAGTCGTATCCCCAAGGACGCCGTCTTTACCAAGGATGACATGGCATCGCAATTGAAACCTTCATGGGGTATGCGAAATGACAAATAGTTCACCCTACATAATGTATCTTCGTCACGTTGACCTCCAAATTTTCGAGGCCTCGTATTTTCGGCAATTGAGCGCGCATTTTGTTTATTCTTTCTTTTCTCGAACTCGCACCATGGCATATTTTTTTATGATGACCACCCCCAGCAAATCCAAAGGATCTCATGTCGAAAGAGGAAATGACTGCATTGTGTGTTATCTTTCACCACAACGATATTTTCTTTCATCAAAGCAAATCAACCAATTTCTTCCAAGCTCCAGTGTTGTTTTTAATAAGCTCCTGGGATAATGTCTTTTTTTGTTTGTAATAGATGGAGATGGAGCAATTGAGAGATTTTATTTTTTCCCTCACCTTTGGTGGATGAGCAGCGTAGTGGAGATGTAGGGAGAGGGGAGACGATGTGGATGAGAGAAGATAGAATTGGTGGATGGGGTTGAAATTTGCACATAGATGGGATCGTTTATTCTTTGGGAACTGGTGTTGTTTAAATCACAGGAGTGGAAGCGAGAGAAGAAAAAGTAAAAAGTCGCACGTACTGGATATTCCTTGAGAGATTTTTTTCTTCTTGGAATGAGATCGCCGTGTTTTGTATAACAATCAATTCAATGAGATGAAGATGATGGACTACAATTTTTGACTTGTTTTGAGGGGTTTCAATTGCTGTGACTTGTTTCTTTGGAGTTGCTTGGTATTCTTTCTCTGTTTTGATTTGGTACTTGAACTTGGAACTCGAACTCTTGACATAAGCTTCTTCCGGTAGTTCCGTTCTCTCTGGACGTAAAGTTCATCCAGCAATATCCATCCATCCATCCTTCACTCCTCTTTCTTTTTTGCGTATGCGAATCGTGTAAGATGGAGCTTGGAGTTAATTTTAAGATTGTATACACAGACTTCTTCTGGGAGTCTGTACCGTGTATGGAAATTTGTACGTCATGAAGATTCTTTCAGAATTCCTGGGGGGGAAAATAGGGAAAATACGCGTATGACCTCTTCTGCGGGTTTACGTCAATGAGCTTTGGGGCTAGACTCTAGACTTGAGATGGAGAATTTTTAATATGGAGATTTTATGGTTATGGTATGGTATGGGGTAGAGCGTATTGTGAAACAAGGGACGGGATTGTGAGCGGATGGTTCTTTGGTTTCAGTTTTTTTATGATGGTGATGGTCGGGGGTTTTTGGGACGGAGGAGTTGGAACTTGGAACTTGGACGATGGAACTTGGACGATGGAACTTGGACGATGGAACTTGGACGATGGAACTTGGACGATGGAACTTGGGACTTGGAAACTTGGGGAATGTGAAAGGGAAGGGTTGAGGAGGGGATGAATGAACGGGTAGGTAGTTTTGGAGATTTTTGGTGGTTTGGTTTGTTGGTTTGGGGTTTAGGGGTAGAATCTATAGGACTTATGTTTATGTCATTTCTGCGGGGTGGCTTCTTATTTTTTTTATGTTTGGGACTTGGAATTGTGAACTTGTGATTGATGGGAATTGTTATAGATGAGGTTTCAAGGGTTTGATTTAGAGGGGTTGTGAGTGTTGAGGGGTGTGAGGGGGGTTTGTAAGAATGGGGAGCTCGGAGATAATTAGGGTACGAGGATTGGGTGAGTCTAAACGAAGGGAGGTGTTTTGTGGCAGGATGATTTCATTTCGGGGTGAGATTGTAGGTAGGAGTGGGAGACATTTGTGGGGTGAGTGAGGCTGATGTCTTTTTAATTTTACTTTTATTTTTATTTTTATTTTTATTCGTTAAGTCCGAAGGAAGAGAGGGAGAGGTGTGTGGCTGAGGGGTTGGATGTGAGTGGTGGGAGGTACGAAGGCTTTACTGGGTTGGATGGATGAAGTATGGACTCTTCTTAATACCGTAGTTACATAATACTTGACTGACTTGTTGTCTTATTTGTTGCGTGTCGCACTTTGGTGTTTCCCCATCATCCAGAGACGTATGACCAACTTGCTCTCTTGACTTGGTGGATACTTTCCTGCTCCTATAATTTTTGTACTTCACACTTTGGCTTGTCACCCGTAGACATTTTATCATTCAGTTGTGCCTCCCTTTGAGGGGTTTGTAGCACTTCGGCATTTGCAGATGGTATTTTGGCAGTCTGCGAAAAGTCGCGAAAATTAAAGTAGAAAGGCAAAGTGTATTAATCAGGGCAGTAACCTTGCCAACTTCATACCAGACTCAAGACAGTACTTGACATTAATACGGGGTTGCCAAGAGCTTACCGGAAACTGAGTACCTCTTAAAGTCGGGTTCTCTTTACAAAATAGGAAGCATTGCAGAGGGACACTGTGGAACCTGAATCTGATCTCTACAAGCTCGAGTACTAATTTTCTTCCGTTTTAAAAAGCTCTCAAAATCTCTCAACGTACAATCTGTGTTCAGCACTGTACATATCAGACTTTCTATATGCATCACGAAAAGTCTTCTACTATACAAAACATAAAAAGCATGAATTATCTCGTTGTTCTAACTTGTTTACTAATTTCAACACTTCCTAAATGATTTAGAACAATGAAACCTGATCGCTGTAAACATTTATGACAACGTTCTAAACTATCTCCATTATCCAGGCTCCCGGTGGACACTGAAAGTGGCAGCATTACTTTTCTCTGCACTATTGCTAACGCCTGTATCACAACACAAAGATAATAAAAACTTTCAGCGCTTTTTGACACTGTAATCTATACCTCTACGCATCTTCTTATAATTTTGGTATATTTTTGCGACCCGTTATTGTGGATTCATCATATAGAGAGCACCCAGGGTAGCTAAATTATGCTGCCACTTTCAGTGACCACCGGGAGCCAGGGTACCTACCTTGATATGCATAACATATTTAGGACAACTGCTTAGCATGCAAGTACGACTTACTGCCTTCTTTGCTGTATAGTGCGAGTGTGGGTATGCCCATACACTTGTCGCTCAACTTTAGACATGATTCATAATTGAGTATTCCTAGGAGCCTTTGTTGAGGTCCTATGCTATCAGGAGGCTGGAAACATGAGGAATTTATGCTTCCTCGGGGCATTCTTAAGTAGTTTTATCGAAATTTCTTTGTCGTTTGCTCATTGGGGGTTCACTCCACACATAGAAAAAAGTACAATTTATGAAATACAATTTATGAATATGAACAAACCACTTTATAAGGTGTGCAGCCAGTTGAAAATGCGTTCCAACAAAGTATATCCACTTACTTCCGCCGACTTTATCAATTCCCGGAACGATACAAGTAAAGGTTTAACAGATAATCAGCAACATTCAGCAATTATAGGGACCTCCAGAGCCTTATTTAAGGAAAGAGAACCCCTGACTTGCAACTTATTATCCCAAGATTTATAAACTACAGGTTGCCTGCTAATTGCAGCCAAAGGGCTCGAAGCTGCAACTTCCAGGTCACCTATAACAGCGGAATCCCAAGAATTCTCAACTTGGATGACTCGTTCACAGCTAATATACAAAATTCTTCTTTACTGATCTCTCCCTCTTGTTCTTCGTCTGTCGGTACTCTGGAAACCATTTGCTCACATGGTGCCGCGAGACCAAATTTTATACACAGCCCTCGACCGAGTTGGTGTCATAGATGATAGGCTGAACCTGGGAGTCTTATTGATAACCTTCCCTTCGTCGAGGACTTTCCATGGCTGAGCGATAACCATTAATCTATAATTAATGCTCTTCTACAAAAAAGGCAATGGGATTGCAGGGCTTAAAGGGGGGCCTCAACCGGGGTTCCTGCGCGGAGGCTTGAGACTATCTGCGGGATCTAAAATAGTCTGCCTGACTCGAATGGATTAGCCTCGAGTATGCCCCTTCGGAATCGACTTTCTTTCTCTTAGTGCAGAGCCCGCAGAAAAAAAGGCCGAGTGGCTTGAGATACAAAATTCAAATACCTCAATCGTTTGGCAGGACTCGTTAGATTACTCTTCTGCAGCCCTTGCAGAACGACTTTCTGCTCGGCGCCAATGTTCTGTATGTTAGCTCGTTCCAGTTCTCAATAGCTCCCTTTTCTTACTCACGTCATAGATTAACCAAGCAGTACCTGATCTACAAGACTAACACCCGCGATTTGCTGCATCGCGATGCAGATTAGTCGCGAAGACGAGTTTTTCATCCCCATACCACGATGCTTTTCTGTTCGCTATTATTCTCCTGTATTGCAAAGTTTCTGTGGAGAACGACATTGGTGCCTATCTCCCGTTCAAGCATCGTTCCTCTTATTCAATCGGTAAATGTAAGTTGGGGCTCGTTACAGGCATATTTGGGTGCATGTGTGGATATTCCGATTTGAGCCTGTATGTGGATTGTCCGCATTATATATAATCGTTGCCATGGCTTTGGCTGTGAGCTGGGCTCTTCTACAACTCAATAGTATGCTCAAGTCAGTGCGCATGGTAATTTTAAACGGACTTCGGATGAACTGAACTTCAGCCGTATAGCCCCATTCTTAGCATGCTCGGACTTGTCTGATTTCTTCTATTAGAAAGGATAAGTTGATGTTGGACCCCCGATTTTACCTTGTAAGTTGGTTTTCTTGTTCATTGTGAATATTCCATACTTCAAATGTTTTTGTTACAGAATCTCCTGGTCCTTGGCCTATGGTTCAGCGTAACCTCTGCTGAAGCATCAGCAAAAACCGTCCAAAAATGCTACACAAAACGGGCAACAACCCCCGTCAAGCCAGTTCCGACGCAATCGAAGGTCACAGCTTGGACTCTTCCTCAGCTTGCATTGACGACGTACACTCCTTCGATTGTCAAAACTCCAGCCAAGATTATAACAACAACGACCGTTCAAAGTATCATCACAACCACAATTACGTTGCCGGTATCAACCGTTAGCCACCCCATTCTCTTTCGATTTGCCAAAGTTAACCATTCTAGGACACATTTACGTCCTACATCAGTGTCACTACCATGAGCACTGTAGAAGAACTTCTTTCAACGGTTTCGGTATACTCGACTTTAACAGAGACGATCACTTCAGGCATAGATACCTCCGTTGTTCCGATCGCTACAGGATTTCTTCCATCAAAAAATACGGTTGATAAGGCGGAACTCTTTTCGGCTCAAAAGCGTTCTGTTTCTCGGGTTCGAAGAGGATTTCTTGACTTCGTCTACGGCAAAATTGGTATCACAAGTAATACGAAACAAAAGTCTCTTGATCTATCGCGAAAAGGCAAAACTAGTTACCCAGCTGCGGTCATTTGCTACCAGGAAGTTTTATCTTTCCAGGTGTACACAATTACGAGGACCGCAAAGTCTACCACAACGATCACAATTTCAGCGCCAACCTCAATTGTAACCATAACAAGCAGTGAGCATTTCTGTTGGTCTGACGCCCCGAGATTTTTACTAACGCACCCAAGAAACTACTTCGAGAATAACCCTGACCCCTCCAGTGGCATCAACTACCCTAACGCTTATGAAATCGATCACTGATACTACCACGAATGCTCCAAGCACTACAATCACGATTTCGGTTTCGCAAACAGTGACAATTCCCGAAGCTACCGCAACATCTTATGCAGCTTGCAATGCAGACAAGTAAGACATAACTTCTTCTCTTTCTTCCATGTACCAACTGACACGATATTCCGCAGTTCTGTTGGTAAAGCTAATGGAGCAACAATCGTAAACACATACTACGATCCAACTAGCCAAGATCTGGTGTTTACCGATGATGCAGATATGAACTCCTGCTGCACGTCGTGTTTCACGACTCCTGGTTGTGCTATGTTCCAATTAATTACATTCAACAGTCCACCAGAAAAGTGCATGTTGATCATCACCAGCAACACATGTGTTCTACCAAACACCATTGGAGGAAACTCGGTGAGTGTGGACAGCGGAGCATCTGTAGGTGACACTATCGCTGTGGGTAATGGGATTTGTGGTAGATTTGACCAAGTTGGTTAGGAGCAGAAGAAGTGTGGAATATGGGAGTGTATACATAATTATTTCTCTGGTGCCTTATCTTCTTGTACATAATTAAAGTAGACTAATCGATTCCTTTCTTTCTCACCCCGCTACCCCAACAAAGCTTTCTCCGGAGGTCCATTTCAGCGCTGGATTTCAATGGAGAATACTAGCTATATATTTAGGTCATGGATACTTCAGCCTCAAGCTTAGTTGCAAAACTCCACCTGCAGGATGGAGACCACGTGATAAAGCAACAAAGGGGCATCGCTTAATTTTCGCCACCGAGTGACGTAGGAGAAATAGCAAAAAAGTGATGATGAAATGCAACATAGATACCCCGCAACAGAATTCCAGATATAAACAAAATGGAACCGAGTTCCCTGCTCTCTAATTTTCTTTTTATCCTCAAATTATACAACCACAAAAATAACAAAATGGCTTTGTCCCAAGCAGCAGCACTCGTCGAGAAAATCATCGGACATAAAGATAATGCCGAAACAACTCAAGATATCACCAACCCAGCAAGAGATAGAAAGAAGTATGCAGATCCCTCCGGAGAAACTATGAAAGCTTTATGTTGGATGGGGAAAAATACAGTTGAAATTCGTAGGTCACATGCACCATTTCATCTGCATTATCAAAACCTAACTCGCACCCACAGAGGATGTCCCCAAGCCAAGAATTGTGGAACCAAGAGATGTCATTCTCAAAGTCACAGGTTCAACGGTTTGCGGTTCAGATCTTCATTTGTTGCATGGTTCTATAATTGAGCTTGAGAAGGGAGACATTCTTGGGCATGAGTTTTGTGGAGTTGTAGAGTCTCTGGGCTCTGAGGTTGGGAATCTGAAGGTTGGAGATAGGGTGGTTGCTTCTTTTCAAATTGCTTGTGGTAATGTGAGTTCTCTTTCCTTTCTACTGATTTTTACAACTAGATTTTGTACTAACAGGTGAAAGTGCTTTTACTGCGACAAGAAGTTGAGTTCGCAGTGTGAAAAGACAAATTCAAATACCATCGAAAATGGAATGTATGGCGGCACCACCGCTGGCATGTTGTAAGTTCAATAAAGATTTCCTTCTATTCGAAATCTTGCTGACTCCCCATCCAGTGGATACAGTCATTTTACAGGTGGGTTTGCCGGAGGACAGTCCGAATACGTCAGAGTTCCAATGGGAGATACCAATCTTCTCAAACTCCCAGATTCAGTGCCAGATGAGAAAGGACTCTACCTCTCAGATGTTCTCTGTACATCCTGGAACTGTGTCGTAGACACCGGAGTTGAGAAAGGAGACGTCGTCGCGATATGGGGTGCAGGACCAATAGGACAAATGGCCGCAGACTTTGCCTTCATCAACGGTGCTTCACGAGTAATCATGATCGACTGCAACTGGCGCTTAGACTTTATGAAAGAGAACTATCCCAAAGTCGAACTGTTGGATTTCAGCAAATTACCAAAAGGAGAATCTGTCACCAGTCAACTCAAGAAGATGGTCGATGGGCGAGGACCAGATGTTGCATTTGAATGTGTGGCTGGAGAGTATCCGAAAGGGTGGGCCCATGTAAGTGTTCTCTAAGATATTTCTTTTTTTTTTGCGTTGTATTAGGAGGATTGAAACATGGTTTCCTCCCTAATTCCCTCCAATATCCCTTTCCAATGCACAAGACTGACTCCGAGACAGTATTTTGAGATCATGCTTGGGATGGAGACTGATACTTCAGAAATCATCAACGAAATGATCACTTCGGTACGAAATTTCGGACGCTGTGGTGTAACAGGTGTATATGCCGGCTTTGTAAGTCCTCTCTGTTTTTCTCTTTAAGCTCGTAGAGGTGACTAACAAGACTCAGACGAACCATTTCAATATTGGCGCTCTAATGGAGAGGGGTATACGCCTGATTGGCAACGGCCAAGCTCCCGTACACATGTACTGGGGAAAACTCCTGAAGATGATTGAATCTGGTGAGATTGAACCGCTTAAAATGGTCACTCATCGGGTTGACATCTCTGAGCTTGATACTGTGTATTACAAGTTCGAGAAAAAGGAAGATGGTATGCAGAAAGTCTTCGTTCAGACAAAGTTCTCTGCAGAACCTTGTAAGGGCAGTCCAAGCTTGACAACATATAAAAAATAGTTGAAAGAAGGATTGCCGGTTGCGATTGTGACCCCTAAGGTTTTAACAAAACTTTCGTTTGAGTATTTCACCCTCGGGGTGTTTGTAAACTACTCTTTCTATTATTTAGCTTTTAATCAATTCGAAAACCCAATATTACCCTAAAAAAAGAGACGCTTTGATAATACAGAATAGGGTAGTCTATTAGATAATGGTTTTTTTTTCATCTAATTATTTTGCTATATTAATACCCTAAGACATAATCAACATCTAATTGTGTATCGATGGGACGTAAATTCGTTCTTCCTTCATCATCGGATTTCAAGGAAATAGGCACATTCACGTCTATCATCCGCTGATGAAAATCAAGTTTCAGCAACATGTGTACCAAGGATATAAAAGTTTCAACGGCCCTTTGTTGCAAAAGTGCTCGGAATATAAACAAGAAGAATTGAAAGTCCCCCGCTCCATCATCTAGGCCAAATAGGTGGTATCAACCCAATCGACATAGTCGCTTCCCAAAATTGTGGAAATGCTGACAGCAGCACTTAGCTTGGTTGAGAAACTAGCTCTCGTACCAGAAGCCCCATCTCCAGTGTTTCCGAATTCTTGGAAGACAGCATTATCAGTGTTTGCGAGACTAGTACTCCATACCTCCCAACCTGCACTGTTGATGATATTGGACATCTCAGTGTTTTGGAAGCAGACGGTCGCATACTGACTCCATGGACGCCCAAGATAAACAGATCCTGATATGACCGAGCTGGAGGCAGCTGAAATTGTAGACTTGTTAATCACGTAGTACGAGACATCCGAAGAGGATGCTTTTCCGTTGGCTGTAATGGCACCTTTACCCGAAACTTTGAGATCGGTGCTATCAATCCAAGCTCGTGCGTGTTGACCAAAGATGAAATCTACCGTTCCTTCAATGTAGCATGTTCCGTATACCTGATGTCCTGTTTGGGCGAGGAGTGTGTCTTGGTATCCGTAAAGTCCAACACCATAGTATCCTTGCTTGTCACCCCAAGCGGAGAGTGCGATGGCTTGCGAACCTTTTCCATAGGTGTTCTTGATGTTGATATTGTAGAAGCTGGAGCTCACTGCACGATTTTGTACGGTGCCGCTTGCCTCGTCGCTCGCGGCGCCAGAGAGAAGACTCGAGCTATGAGTGATGGTCACAACATTCTTTGCGTAAGAGCTTGTGTCGGTTGTATATCCATAGACAGTGAGAGCCGCTTTTCTAGCAGGAATAATGACTTGCTCGTTATAGGTGCCAGCAAGAATGAAAACGCTTTGAGCAGTTGTGGATGTTGTGCTCAGAGAATCAATGGCAGCTTGGATCTACTTCATATCAGTTATTGCACATATTTTGGAACATCGAATGAACATTGCCTACTATAGTAAAATCACCGCCAGACCCAACAGTAATTGCACCAGTAGGGGCAGTTGTACGTGAAGTGGCCAACACTGTGGCCACAAAGGAAGCGAGAGCAAGAAGATATCGCATGGTGAAAGGTTGGCTAGTCTGAGTTACTGAAGACCATAAGACAGAGATGGAGAACATAGAGTAGGAAAGAAGGTAGTTTTAGGGAATGGAATAGAATGGCAAATTTCGTGCGGGGTATCATTAGCTGATGAAGCCCCGGAACCAAAACTTGTGCGGGGGATTATCCCTGGGGGACGCGAACTGGGTTGTCAATATACACCCACCCATACTTCGTTCAGTATTACACAAATTCAAGTCACTCAAGGAATCAAACAAAATCATGACTTAGATTGGCTAGTTTGTTAAAAGTAAGATAAGCGTGGTGAAACGAAATGTTGATTTGGGGTGTTGAGCTGGAGAGCCTTAGATTGAGACATCAAGCTGCTGTCCACAAACAGAGTTCCGGGAGGTTCAACAAAAGCTTCTTATTAGGAACTACCCGATCCCCGCTCGGAAGACTTGCGATTGGGCGACAGTTCATCCGTACCTACGGAACTATTGATATGTCTTTTGTAAGTTCATCCGTCCACTTGTGAAGAACTTTCAGAGAACGTAACACGACCATGTCAAAAACCTCGTACCTATGTAGATCAAAACTCGGGTAATGAATTGAAGAGACCAGAATCTCCTCGGGTCGAGATGGAGGGAAATGAACGTTTCGAGTGACAATGTGAACCTTGCCCAGGTGAATAAAGCAATCTCGCTCAACATTCGGAGTCTGGTGTTGACGATAAGCTGATCAACGTCGAATGAGGTTGTTGAATAAACGTGACATGGGACGGAAAACACGGCTTTCTGATTATGTACTGGTGGTTTCAGAAACAGAATTAAACAATTTTGAAAATGGCCCTAACCAGCGGAAAGGGGCATTGAGGATCCACCAATCGGCAGGTTACCCCGCAAAATCTTAATCAACACCATACGTCTCCAGCGAACAACACGTCTTCTCCCACCTCATATTGTGCTTCCTCCAATTACAAAGTTTCAATATCCACGCGATCTGGGATACATCACATCCACCATTCGGAAGAACTTGGCATCGATTCAAGCCTCAAAATTTCCCGCGACCCGGGGTGGCTCGGGGATCAACCTGTCCTTTGGGTGGAGGTCATGAAGTGTTCCCCTCTTGAGGGTGTCGATCTTTAAAGATATCATTGAATAACTTGAATCAAACGGGATAGAGACAAGCTTCCCTGCCCAAGTGGGCGGGGGACGCATGACGAAGTGTCTCCATTAGAAATTTTCAAATTCCAATCGATGAGATTCGAATTGAGGGCCTACGTGTGGCTCTCCATCAACAGTTGAGCCCCCTTTGGTCCCTTCCCCTGTCTCTTGTCGTTTTCTTTAATCCAGGTTATGTATATATACTCCAGCTTGGCAGCTCTTGTTTTCTTTTGGCACCTTCTTTCTGCTTTCCCTTCATCCCCTACCTCTTGCACATTCAACTGCTTATCGCCTTCATTTTTCAAAATGGTTCACTTCTTGAAGTCTTTGGGGCTGGGCCTCAGCGCCGTAGCCCTTGTAGCCGCTGTTCCCACCCCTACTGCTGCCCCCGATATCCGCAATGCCGCTGGTCTTCAAAAGCGTGCCTCTTGCACTTTCACCGATGCCGCCGCAGTTAGCAAGTCCAAGACTTCATGTGCTACCATCGTTCTCAGCAACATTGCTGTTCCATCTGGTACTACGCTTGATCTTACCAAGCTTACGACTGGTACTCATGTAAGTACCTCCATGTCCTATTCCGCTTTGAGATAAATACTCACTTTCTTATCAGGTTGTATTCGAGGGAGAAACCACCTTTGGTTATGAAGAATGGTCCGGTCCTCTTGTCTCTGTCTCTGGTGTTGACATTACTGTCACCGGATCGACAGGAAACTCGCTCAACGGGGATGGTTCAAGATGGTGGGATGGACAGGGAACCAACGGCGGAAAGACCAAACCAAAGTTCTTCTACGCCCACTCTTTGACCGGAACCTCCTCCATCTCTGGCTTGAATATTCTCAATAGTCCAGTTCAAATCTTTTCAGTCAACGGAGCCAAGGGTCTTACCATTTCCGACGTCACAATTGACAACTCTGATGGAGATACTAATAAGCTTGGACACAAGTGAGGCTTCCTCAAATCCTACTTCTAAGAAATGGTAATACTGACTTCATCCACAGCACTGATGCCTTTGACGTCGGATCTTCTAGCTCTATCACTATTTCTGGAGCACATGTTAAGAACCAAGATGATTGCTTGGTGAGTTCCGATATTCTTTCAACAAAAGTCAAATTCTAATATATCGATAGGCTATTAATTCTGGGACTGATATTACCTTCACTGGTGGTACTTGCTCCGGTGGTCATGGACTTTCCATCGGATCCGTTGGAGGACGAACCGACAACGATGTTAACACTGTCACGATTTCATCCAGCAGCATTTCCAATTCAGACAACGGAGTTAGAATTAAGACTGTCTCAGGAGCCACCGGGTCAGTCAAGGGTGTCACTTACAAGGACATCACCCTTTCCAATATTGCCAAGTATGGTATCGTCATCCAGCAAGATTACGAGAACGGTTCCCCAACTGGAACTCCTACCACCGGAGTCCCAATCACCGGCCTCACAATCTCAGGTATCACCGGTTCCGTTGCTTCAAGCGGTACCAATGTCTATATTCTCTGTGGAAGCGGTTCTTGCTCCAACTGGACTTGGACTGGTGTCAAAGTTACCGGGGGGAAGACCAGCAGCGGGTGCAGTGGTGTCCCAACTGGTGCTTCTTGCTAGATTCGCAGGACGGGAGAGGGGTGGGATATGAGAAGGGGACGTTTTGATTCCTTTGCTCTATCATTCGATTCTTGTTTATATTATTTTCAGAACCTACGTACATATTTTTAGAGGGAATTACATATTGTTTCATACTTATTATTTATCTTTCTTGACACGCGTGTCATCTTTAGCTTTTCATCGGTTTGTCTTGATACAAATGTATATAGCTGGGTATGTGGGGAAAAAGTGATCGATTCTATCGGTAAACGACTACTACTAATTGTTATCGCACTACTAAGTGACTTCCAACAAATTACCTCGTTACTTGAACATGTTGAGTATTTGAGATTGTACGAGAAACCTGGGGAAAATGAACTACTTGAATGTAGTTTCGACGAAGTGCGGATTATTCGATCGTCGTAAGTTGGTTTGATTCTTCCAATTACTCCATTCCAACGGCTGAAAACAACGAAATTTAGGGTGGATAGTTTGGCATATATTTTTGAAATTTCGGAAAAGACTCGTTAGTACGAATGCATTATATTAACGATCTATCAATTTACGTCAAGTTTACCTCTACATCCCCTTCTCACTCCAAATTTCTATACTGGACCTGATCTCGAATTTCCATTATATCTGATCTGCTCAAACAAGCAGGCTCAACGTTAAAACTATCGTCGATGGTGATATTCCTTAATTCAGCTAAATTTCGAGAAAAAGAGAATTACTTTGACGGCTGACGTTCAGTGAGAATTTTGAATTACTCAATAACTGGTTTTCTGAACTTTTGCTCCACTTTGAAATAATAATTACTTCTAGTAATAAGTTAATAAACATTCTTTTATATTTACTTTAATTACCCTTCAGGAATCCGCAGGTATTAGAAAATTGTTTGCTTAATTAAGCACTCGTTTTTCCAGTTCTTCTTCTTCCGTCAAGAATTGCTCTCAAGCTTGTTTTGGTTCGTATTAAAGAAGGAGCTTTTATAAATCAATTAGCTCTATCCTTGTAAGCTATTTATTTACTTACGATGATCACTATTTATTAAACTCTCTAGTATATCTCGTTCTACAGTCTCTTGGTTGTAAATCAGTAAAATAATTTGCAACCTGAGTTGAAAGCAGTAAAAAGTACCGCCAGAGAAGTAGCATTTACGTGGTGGGAATGGGTGTGAGACATATGAATTTATTGCTTTACTTACTCTATAACTTACCGCTCCCTATTTTCAAGGCCCTATTTATATATAAGTTGAGAGTTTAAGCTTCGCAAAATAAGAGATTCTCTAAGAACTTCTAGAGAATGAAGCTTGGTTATTACGGTTGTTCTAGACGGTCTTCTCCTAAATACTAGAAGAAGCCGGAGAATAGTACGCTTGTTATTCTAGACTATTTCGTATCGAATTCAAGAGTAGTTGTCCACGGAATAATGATTAGGTAAAGCCTCTAAATAAGGAGTGAATATAACTAATGTTTTTTCTCTACTTGTATATGTTTTAGGCTTAAAGCTAAATTGATCTATACCTGAGTGAAAATAGAGCTAAGAGAAGCAAGCAGTAAAACTACATCCGGTACATCTATTTAAGCTTTGAGAGAAGCATAATAAGAGTCACAGTTCTTTACCTAAGAAAAAATAACCGAAAGTCAAATTGTTCCTAAGGTTTTCCCAAGGATCCCATGTACTTTTTAAGGATGGTCTAGCTATTTTATTAATTTAGCAGAAATTACGCCACCAACAGAGATATTGAGCTAACAACACTCACATCAATATATTAACGTCCCCCGCCCTATATGACTCAGCCCTACACCTTTTTATATCAAACCACCTAAAGCATAAACATCCCAATCTCGCCTACAAGTACCCCCCCAAGAAACGCTGACAAGCTTACCCTTAAAATCTGACTCCATCCTCGTAACCCCATTCGTATTTTCTAGACAAAACACATGTAGTAATCCTGAACGACACAGCTTTTCGTAATATGTTTTTGGATGTTTGGAAAGATGAGATACCTGTAATAGATAAACTTCTCATCTCGAAATTTCGCTTCTCGAATCTCGTATTTGTATACTGGAAATCTCGCTGCATCGCCACAAGGGAAAAGGAGAGGGAATGTGAATCCGAGTTTGTTGGTGATTATAACTCGTAAGTCTCAGACATTGCCTACACGAACTAGAAAATATAGAACAAAGATCGCTGGAAGGGGTTCCGGTGATGAAATCCCACGAAGTTTAATTATCCTATACAATTAGCTTCATTGTTCAAGGCTGATATAGTACTCTTTCATAGGGTAACCTCATGCCGAAATTCTGACCTCGTAAGGAAACGAGAAAGGAAAGCACCGCTATGGAGTATTCGCGAGAGGAAAGTGACAAATAGACTACAAGAAGATACCTTCAAGACCCTCCATCTACAACTTACCCAATTAAAATTAACGTAATCCAAACTATCACTTACCTACCTATTCCTTCTACGACCTCATACAAAATACCACCAACAACATAATTTGGTAATTCCCACGATATAAATCTTTCTATATCAAAACAATCCCTCCATAAACAAGGACCCCTCTATCTTTCCCAAAGTAAATACCAGCTAACAAACTATGGTTCAAGATATGGGTTCACATGTAAATGTCCTTCATGCCATGCATCTATCCGCATGTCAGGCATGTCAAACCTCCCGTCCCTAACCCCCATTCCCTATTGTAACCAATCACCCATACCGATATTCAGCACCCTTCCCCATCGTGAAAATACCCCACGAGTCCAATAACTCACCACAAAGTATCCACGAAAATCATCCATCGCAAAAAAGATCACATACTCCGTACACACCCTCACCCCTCGCCCTCACCCCTCACACCCTCACAAGAATACCCATCATCCACCCATCATCACCCATCACCCATCACCCATCCCCTCCCCCCTGCCAATTCCCGCCCCTCAAAAGATTCAAAAACGACACATCTCGTTTCAGTTTCAAGGAGGTAGGCAGGGGGTACGTGCATACCGTACGGTAAGTAACAAGTAACATGTGCCTGACCTGATCCCCTAAAACCTGATTTCCGAAAGCCTGAATTGCTGAAAAGGGGGTGATGCTAGTGCCCAAAAGGGTTCAAGACCAAGAACCCCCTTGTTACAGATGTCTCCCGTGCAGCACTACAGTTGCACCTGCCAGCCAGTGGAAGTACCTTGTAAAGTATATTTGGAGGAAGGAGGAGGCGATGGTATGCCACGCATGCAGGTGTCTGTCGGTAGGAACCGAAGATTTTCATGGATTAGGGTGGGGGTTCAGGTTAGGAGCATGAATAAATGAGTTGAGTCTGTTTTCTTTCGAGAAAGAAAGGAAAAAATTAACAACAACAATAATAAATTGACGATGATGATGATGATATATCTCCCTCCCCGTAAGAGATAAAAAACTCGCACTATCTTCAATATCGAAAAGTTTCACAAGTATCATCATTACGAACCTGGGAAAAGGAAAGACCCTCTCTTCTCACCGTCATCATCTTCTAAGAAGTACCTTCTCACACGATCAAAGACTAGAGGTTCATCAGGTTTAAGATCGAGTCCTACCCATAAATTCCATGGGGAAAAAAAGCCAGTCCACTCAAAGACACAATCATTCATCAACCATCCCCACAATCCATTTTTAGACTTACCTTCCATTACATCTTTTCTTGGTTCCAGGTTTCGTGACCCAGTATTCTAGTACTTCTCCCATTCAAGTTTTTCTGGACCATGATTTTCACGGTAAGACCGAGATCACGGAATCCCGAATATTTGACGGAGGGGAGGGAAGGGAAAAAGGGGATGCCGATGGAACATCTCCACCATGGTACCCTTCCATCGGAAGGAAGAAGATAAAGATACCTCAGTCTCGGAATCTTAGATGGAATGGAGGAGTGTTCTTTTTTTTGTGGGTGAGGGATGGGATGGGTGATGGGTATTACCGGTGAAGGAGTTTATACTTTGATTCGAAATTCAAGATTCGAGATTCAAGATGCTCCTCGGATGAAGGATGAGAAATATCGCCACCTCGACCCCACTGCTTCTGGAAAAGCACCTCACAGGGCCACGACGGGAGGAAGAATGGAAAGGTGTGGAGTAGTAGGAGGAGTCCAAATAAAATCTAGATTAAATAATCGTATTTCCTTAACTCGACTGCCACTCACAACTCCACAACCCAGTCCAGTCCAGTATTCAGAAAAATTGCCGCTATTGCCAAATGCACGCCAAATGCATACCGACTATCATCGAGTCAATAAAATATATATGTACGATAAACGCGCGGAAAGGAGAGAGAGGAATGGCAACAAATGAATCACTCGTATCGTGAAGTACGCGCCGGAAGCGCGTTGAAGGATTGAGACGGCGCTTCAATTGGTCTCGATGACCCCACGACATGATGCGTCAAGGCTGGGGCCGGCTAAAGAGAGTGATGTGCAGTGTTTTCAGCGTTGCTTTGGGGTGGATCTTGCGGTGCTAGTTTTTTTTTCAGCGGCCCTGCATGCACAGTTGCATGTAAGCGCCTGGAAGAATATATTGGACCAGTGATGATTTTTGTGGCTTGTTTGAAGTTTGCACTGTTTTGTTTTATTTTATTAAACTTTATGAGGTATCATGGAGAGACTTGATCGGATATTTGTGGAGGTGTTTTGATCTCCTCCGATGAATTGGCGGAAGCAGTCTGAGACGTTGGGTCTTTGGGATGATGCGTGCTGTCAATTTACGAAGTCCTTTGTAGATTTAGGGCATGAAGATGGATTCGTGGATTCATGGATTGCGGAGTCATTGGATGAGCGAGGGCAACGAACGGTCTTTTTGAGCCGGGATCAGAATGACTCGCTCGTCTCGTCGTCCATTTCAGCAGGGCAGCTGCAACTTGCACTGTTCACTCTGCAGTGCGAGAAGTCCTTGATTGGCCGCGCATGACGATTTCGTCTCTGGAGCCAAGCCACACGCGACAATCAGTTGAAGAAGAGACAGAGAGAAGTGCAGTTGTACGCGACTGTGTGCGTGCTGTGAGAGGGGGTGAGGGGGTGAGGGGAGGAGAGGGTCTTGTCGAGACAGGAATAGAAGTCGATCAAGTCGACGCCATATGCTGTGTTGAGGCGAGAAAGTACGGACTCGAACACAACAGCTTCCAGCAACTGTCAACAACGGCCTTTTCCATGGCCAGCAGCCCAGGTGTCTCTGAATCTGGACCACGGCGTGTAAAAGGGTGCAGAACGCGTGTGAAGGCGTCTTCGGCAAACGTGGAATGTGAAGAGGCCTCACTTCAATTTCCCAGCCGGAGGGAAGACTGGGATAGAGGGCTGAAGGTATGACCTGATCTGGCCATTTCTGCTTTTTAAGCCTCTAATAAAGCATGTTGTCTGTTTTCTCGGATACGTAGGGTAGGTAATTGACTATTGAAGTGTGACAAACAGCTGGACCCAAGTAAGCACTTAACTGCTCTTTTACCCGTACCCACGACGATGAAGAGGTGACTGAGAAGTGACCTCGACGACCAGCTTTCCAGCTTCCCAGCTTCCCAGCTTCCCAGCTTGTTACAGGCTGGAGAGGACTTCTCTGATCACCTCTTGTGCAACCCGCTCAGGCCAATTGATGCCCTGTCAAACGGTCTCTTCTTCACCCTCGCAGCCATCGACCACTTTCTGACAGGGCTGCCGTAACTTTCCGAACCTCTCGAGCCCCTGGAAAGGAAAGGCCGCAGACGGGAGAGGAGACTGAGGACTGAGAGACCTACTGAGAGAGAGGCTATTCCCAGGCCCCCAGCTACATTTCTCGCGTGTGCCTGTAATTATAATAAAATCATAACCCGTGAATTAAGAACTCAGGCCCATCAACCAGGGCAATGGCAATGAAGACGCCGCTCCCAGTTGGGAATTTAGCGTCCACCTAGCCCCACCCGCACTCGTGGCGGCCTTTGCCCTAACTAGTCTAGTTCTTTTTTTTTTTTTGCCTTCGAGCAACTTGCCCTAGCAGGACTGTAGGTGTTTAGACTGGGACCACCCAAGTCCATCCCCGACTTCTGACTGGCCCCTCGTCCACCAGCCCTGGCCCACCTGGGCACAAATGCCAATCCTTCCGCACCAACCATCCATCCACATCCACCCCAATGCACACCACCTGCACCTGCACCCATTGAACTACTGCACTGCACACACTCTCTTTTCTTCCTCTTCCTCCTCCTCCTCTTCCAAAAGCACACCGCTTCCTTTCCTCTCGTTGTCGTCCTTGCTCTCGCTCTCTTCATCCTCCATCCGTCGAGTGATTATTGTCGAGAGGTGCGCGTCTTGTCTGAAATTGAATTGATAGAAAGAGTTTTTTATTTTCGCCCTCGCCTTCACCTTCCGCCGCTAACTACCTTTTTTCCAACCTTTTCCGTGGCCTTGTTGCCCTTTGTTCTTCCCACCATCGGCTCCTTTCCCTCGGGACTCCCTCAACCGCAGCGCACACCACACCTCCCTACTTCCTTCCCGCAACCACCTTCGCAAGAAACCGGTCGCTCCTGCTCTTTCATCATCCAACTTCAACATCACCCCCTCACCCTTCTTGTCTTTCATCATTTCGCTCTTTGTTGATTGCAGAGCATCGCGCCTTCTCTACCTAAATCCATTTCAATCCGACACAATCACCTCCCCCGTCCTCGCCTTCCGCTTTCAGCTCGTACGATAGAGAAAAAACCCTCATCTTCTGTAATTTCAGTCAGCGACGCGTTCTCGTTCTTCTTCCCCTTCACCACGGGTCTCCGGGTTTTTGTTGTCGACCACTCTTGGATTGCGAAAGCAAAAACACAGCTATTCATTACAAACTTCCAAACTTCTTCTCAAACTTCACTGCTGCCTGCGTCAAAGGCTTGCCTCTGCTCCGCACCGAGAGCTTTTACAAACTACATAATTCTTCCTGTCTTCATACAAAAAAAATTCGGTCGACTTTTACATCGATCCCCTAATTCCGCTAATACCTTTCGATCTGCTCACCTGTGGAGCCTCGTCCCGTCGACCGACTTCACTCTCTCGCCGTCGATTTCTCGATCACCTTGTCAACCCGCCTCGATCAATTCCCAATTCCTCTCCTCTCCACCCCGTACCACATCGAAATCAAGAGTATGGACGCAGGCGGTCTTGCTCAGATGTCTTACAACAACAACTTCCCATCCAGCAATGGATTGGGCATGCCTGGCTCAGGCTTTGCCTCCAGAAGAGCAAACGGTGCCAACCTCAAGCGTCTCTCCTTCCAACCCACCAAACAATCGGACCCTCAAGACAACGGTGCTCCAACACCTCGCACTTCCCGGTCTCACTTGCTGGCTGGATTGAGAACCGCTCCCAAATCCGCTACATCTAGCACCTTCCCTTCCACTGCACCACCCACCCAGATGCAACATAATACAGGATTGGGCGCGAGCATGTATGCGAACGAGGAATCGTATGCCGGTCCCAAGACGAGCTTCCCACATCAGCAACAACACAGCCAAGGCTACGGTCAGATGAACAACCAGCGTCAAATGTACCCAGTTGCAGAGCAAATCCTCGCCCCTCTCGCCCCACCCGAGATTCATCTCGACGAGCAGAGTGAGCAGGAGATGGACCCTAACTTGTACGCTCAACTCGTGGCAACCAACATGTACCTCGCAGAGCAACAACAGCGACTCCAGCAACAATTGATGAGCGTCCAACACGCAGCTCAACAATTCCAAGGCATGAGCTTGGGTATGCAACAACATCAGCAGCAATTTGCTACTCCTCCCATCACCCCGCAAAACATGTATCAACAGCAGCAGGTCAAGCAAAACATGCAGCCAATCATCACTCCAGTCATGGGTGCTCAACCAGGTGTCTACTCGTACTTCAACCCAGCTACTGGACAGCAAAGCTACTTCATGGACACCACTGGTCAAGCCGCACACTACGTTCAAGAACAGATGATGGCTCAACAAGCTGCTCAGTACTCACCACCCCAACAGCCAGGCACACCAAGACTCCAAGTTTCGCCTCCTCCACACTCAGAGACCCCTTCCTTCACTCGCAGCATCAGCCCTCCAAAGAAGTCCTCCTCACCACCACAGGATCATGCTCCATTGCCACCACCATCCGCCGGTGCATTCCGCCGTGGACACCGCAAGGCTACCTCGATGGCCGTGGATGTTGATTCTCCTCAAGCAGATGGTCCACGCTCGGCCATGCTCCCCAAGACCCAAGGCTTCCCACAAACCCCAAGTGCCGCTGGCTTTGGTCCTGGACAAGCCCGTGCGGGAGAGCACCCCATCCGACAACCCCGTGGCCCACCACCTTTGGATGAATTGATTGCGAAGCCAACCACCAAGTTTGAGGGAAGCAAGAACTTTGCAACCCGCACCCGCCGAAATGCTGTTCACAACTTGGTTCGCGCAGGAATGGAACGTCGCAGGGCCCCAGGAAGCTCCGGCAGCATGTCGCCAGTTTCCGAAACCGGTGAGCTCAACTACACTGTTTCATCTGACAACGATTCCGACAGCGGTCGCAGTGGAAGTGGAAGCCTTTCTGGGCGACCAAGCCTTGGCAGCTCCCGCACATCTGCCCATGGCGCAATTGGATCTGATCGCCCATCATCCCGACAAAAGGAGCACTCCCTCGAGCGAAAGTCAGTTGCATCATTCGACAGCAACTTCACCGCTGCCAGTGTCAGCAGTGATGAGGGTCAGTCCGTCGGAGGTAGCTTTGCGGCCGTGTTCAAGAATGGTGGAAAGAAGCCAGAACCAACCGAGGGTCCACGAAAGGCTGGTATGCTCGTTCTCTCCTCGGTCGAGAAGCGCAAGAGCTCTCAATTTTAAGCGATCCTCGACCAAAAAATCGTCAACAAGGGTAGATCCCTATTGTTTGATATCCAATCATTCATTTGTTTCCGTGTCAATTTGATATTGCATTCGACTGTGCATATTGTCCGCCTTTTTTTAACCAAAACCACTTTTACGATGAACGAAATTACCGAGTCCTTAATATCGAGATACAAAGTACAACATTCATTTTTTCCTTCCTCTCACACAAACAAACGGTGCCGTCTTCTTCAGATAGGAGATGTCTTTGCAAATAAACCTTGGATTGTATTCAATGGGACAAATTTTGCCTATGCAAGCGAGAGTTTGGGGTACGCGCGCTTTTCTTTCTTTGTGTTTCGTGCGTGTGTGCTTTTTTGTTTTTCTGCTTCGACGGGCGCCGATTTGCTTTGCTTGCGAGGCCGCGATACTTTGGGCTAGGCGGTTTTTTCCCCCGAGGAATGGGTGGGAATTTGAAATTGTGATTTTTTTTCTCGTTTACTGTTCATTATATGATTACTACAACCAGCCAGGATGCGAGGTACGAGAGAAATGAAATCCGGCTCCCTTGGGTTTTCATTTTTTGTCGGAGTGTATGGGAAATATGGCTTGGTTTTTTCTTGTTACTTGAGAGGGGAAAGTTGTGGGAGAAAGCAGAGGGGTGCAAGAGAGGTGTCAAAGAAAGATAAGATATACTTGTAGTAAAAAAACATTGTTCTGTTGTAGTGGAATAAGACATTCATTTTTTCAATGAGAGCATTTCTTGTGTGTGTATGTGAATTTTGAGTTGAAGGATGCAGCTTGTGCTGCTGTTAACAGGCATCGAGTTGTCGCACTAGGCGTTTTGAACATGGTAAGTTGAAATTTGAACCTCCACTGCTTGTCGTGGTGAAGTGTGCCTGGAGCTATTCATCACTCAAGGGTCAAAATTGTTCCTCTCTCTACCTGAAGTGATTTGTAGAATCTAGTATAATTGCGTCTTGGATTCTCTGATTCCCCTTGAACTTTTACCTTTACTTTTCTTTGCTTTTTCTTGTACTGGTGGTTGAGTTTGGGGTAGGTGGGTAGGTGAGGCGTGGGTGACTGGTGGGTTAGTTGTTGGATTAGGTGATGGGTTAGTTGATGATTAGATGTGGTTAAGTTGATGGGTTACTCGTTGGCTTATTCTCTGGCTTATTCTCTGGCTTACTCTCTGGCTTACTCTTTAGACTACTCATTGACTACTCGTTGGATTACTCGTTGGATTACTCGTTGGATTACTCGTTGGATTACTCGTTGGATTACTCGTTGACTACTCGTTAGCTTACTTATTAACTTACTCGTTGGCTTACTCGTTAACTTACTCGTCAATTTGCCTATTCCCATAAACTCCCAACTTTAACTACCCCCACGAAACCAAACATCCAAAACTATAATATAAAAAAAAAGGTATAACGTGGTTTATCAGCGAGTCGATCATATCACCGAGTCAATCACTAAAAATACATACAAAAAACATCTGTACAACCCTGGTAAAAATCTACAATTCTTAATAAAAATTAATAAAATTAAAATCTTTACTTTATTACTATATAAATAAGTAATTTTGAAATTTTGGGACGCTTACTGGCTATAACTAACGATTCGCTTAAAATTACCCCTGTATTCATTAAAAAAAAAAATTCTTTAGTAACTTAGCGGTTATAATTAGTTAGTATATAAGTTTTCTACTATTACTTATATACAATGTAATAAAGTAAATTTTTTTATTTTATTAATTTTAATTAAGAATTGCAGATTTTTACTAGGGTTGCACAGACGTTTTTTGTATGTATTTTTAGTGATCGACTCGGTGATATGATCGACTCGCTGATAAACCACGTTATATACTAATATAATGTAAAATAATATAATATAATATAAAATAATCATTTTTTGAGAAACTTATTTTCCTTCCATGTACCTTTCCATATGACTCTTTTAGGCTTTATATGAATTTTATGCATAAAGTAGAGAGAGAAATAGGTATATGGGAGGTCGTTTCGTTCTTTTATACGTTGGTGGGCGGTGGGTGGCGGGTGGCCTTGGGGAAAAGTCCTTTTGTTTTTTTAATTTTAGGTAGGATTTTGAGACCGAGTTCTCTTTTTTTTTCATGTGCAATGTGTTGTCAATTTCTGTAAGGTAGGAAGACACAAGGGGTTGGTTGACTTTGTGGTTTTTGGGGAAAGGCTGGGGTGGTTCGACGTGTTTCTGGCCAGATTTATGGTGGGATGAACTTATGGTGGTTTTGTATGGGGCCTAAAGTAGACGTTTATGAGTAAATGGAATTTGAGAGGAATGGAAAGAGGTGTAGAAAGAGATGTGGAAAGGAGTTGACTACGTGTGTAGATGTTGGTGAGCAACAGAACACTGTAATATGGATGGTGGAAGGCGGGAGATGGGTAAATAACGTGGTTTTAATTCATGAGATGCGAGAATTTGGGAAGTGGAAGGGGGGGGTTTTATTTTTGATTTTTACTTTTGGTGCGGTATGGATTTCTTTGGGGTGTTAGAATACAGAGTACTGCACTTCGGAGGTGATGGGTAGGTAGGTACGAATGAAAGGCGCGAGGGACTTTGAAGTGTGTCGGTTTGTGTACCTAAATTGAGAGTAGGCCAACTTACTTCATTGTATCTTATACTTGACCTCTCTCTCTCTCTCTGGCTACCTTATCATTCTCTTCTCTTGCCTTGCCTCTTGCAAATCACGAAAATCATGCTTCGATTTCTAAATCTCCCTGTATACAGATTAGGCACTGGAAAAGTAGAGGACCTTTCAACATTGGTTTTGGATTCTGAAAGCTCGTGAAGGGGGATGTGAAGAGAATCGAAAGGAAAAAGTGTTTGGGACGAGGAAACAAAAGGGAACGATAAATTGATGGGATGGTAAGTAGTTGTTCCCAAAAGGCCAGCTGCAGGAAGGATAGGATCAAACAAGTTGTAGTGAGCGCTTTTCTCTTATATACTTCGAACATTAGAAAGAAGACTGATTTCCAGTTGCGATTTCACGCATTCCAGTCACTCCCCCGACGGCCAGAAGATGAACTGTAGCATGATTCACATCCCACTTCCAATAAGAGAAGTAGCAATGATGAGTTGACTTCAATTTTGGTTTTGAATTTCATCTTGTTACAATCTTCCAAGGTGGTAACTCTTGCTATAATTTCAATCCTCTAAAAAGAGATCCAATTTATCCCATCCCCCACCCCTTTCCAATCCCCTCTCCCCTTGATCTCTTCCCCCATAAATCTGTCTGGATCCCCAGGTATCCCATGATTCAGGCCATACATAAAACTGTGGGGCCTTCAGTCTCCAGCTGTACAAAAGTAAAAAAGAAAAAAAAAATTGGTGAAGAAAAGAAGACGGAAAAGAAAGAGTAGTGTGGCGCTATAATACCCCAAATCCATGATGTGAACAACCCCAAACGCCTCATATATGCTCGTTATGCACCAAATGTAGTTGTGCAGCTCCCCTCTTCCGTCATATCGAATCCCGTCCAGCAATAACCCAAAAATTGCAAAATACGGCAGAAACAAGGATACGTGGCATTGCGAATTTAAAGGAGGAGACCTTTTCCAATTCAGAAGGTCACCCATGTATTGCACATGCCATCTCTCCAATGTGCAACATGAAAAGAACAATGCATCCCCTCACCAATTATAACCCCACGGCCTCCAAGTCCCTCATTAGAACAGCCATTTGTGCACGTTTCGCAGCCTCGGCGACGAGGTTGAAATCCCGGAGGAAGGGAGAGGTACCGTCGGAGGGGTTATGCGGGATTTGTGATTGTTGGTTGTTTTGTTGTGCGGGTTGGTATTGTTGGCTTTGTTGGTGTTGTTGATTTTGGGCTTGCCCGGTTGATGTAGTGGGGGGATGGGCTTGTGCGGATGAGGAGGCGGTGGATGAAGAATTCGAGGAGCCAGCCATAAAATAGGAGGGATTATTGGCTTGTGATTTTCCGTTCAACGAGGGAGAGGAGAGTGGTGCTTCCATTATGCTGTTGTTTTGGGGTGTGGTCGTGTGAGGTGGGATGTAGAAGTGTCTCGAGATGACGAGTCTGAGGTAGTCGAAGTGTGGGGAAGTTACTAGAGAATAGCAATTCAAGCTGGGATGATCGTAGTGAATATGGGAGAGTTCTATCAAAGGTGAGAGAGATAGTATGTATGGTCTTGGTTCCAAAGTAGATTTCAAGCAGAAACTCGGCTGAGAAATGGTACGTTGAAGGGTTGTATGGGTTGTATGGAAGCAGATTCGGCCGCGGCACTATTATTTGTGGGTAGGCTACCGATTTCGGGTATCGTCAATAGTCGTTTTCTCCACCAGAGAGAGCGAGTGCAGATTGCAAGGCGATTACTGTAATTCTTCGAGTTATCGGGATCTGAGCTTGATTTCCCTCCGCCTTGGAAAATAATTTTGCTGCTGCAGAAAGTGCCTGCTGAAAGCTGGATTTGGGAACAACAGGCTAAATGACGGTTGGCAGTTTGATGCTTCGGATTGGCGTTTGGCGTTTGTATCTCTTATCAAGCCGTGCCGCGCAATATCAACTAGTTTGGGGGGTTTGGGGGTCGAGGACGAGACGAGGGATGATCTTTCACGACCTTGCAACGATGGAGTTGATGTTGCAGATAGATTATTGAATCTGTTGATACCATAGACAAAGCAGGCAGAAGGCAAGTAAGTATCCGAGGGGTGAATGAAAGAAGGCCACGGCTACCTATTCTTCTCACAGAGACGACGAAAGCAGGTACCTAAGCACCCTAACTATGTAAGGGGCAAAAGGTTGGGCGAATTGAAATGGGGATTTCTTTGAAGGGCGTTCCAAGGGCTTTTCTCTCCGAACCATTCAGCGCCTCGGAGGCGAATGAAGAAGCTGGAGAAGCGCCTTTACCCCACGGCTAGAGCCATTTTCGCTTGAACCATCGCAACACTCGTACAGCTGGAGTCTAGTCTCACCGTGCGCGGCCGCTTGCTTCAAAGGTGTTCCTTATCGTGTCATGAATTCCATGTCGTATTGCATATGCTGTCACTGGTTTGAAGTTCTGGGGAATTCCTCGGTGTATCAAGCGGCGAGGCATTGAGGATCTGGAGAATTGCGATATAAAATTGTACACAGTATTTTTCTGGGTAGAGTTCTAAACAAGCACGAGCAAGTACTTATCTCTCGGGATAGTTACAGTATCTAGTCATCGTTCAGCCCATCACGAAGACTTGCACTTTGATACTCTAGCCGAGTGCCGAGATCGATATGCAAACGACTAAGGGTACGATGACGCAAAAAGGAGGGGAGAAGCAGGGATATGCTAAACCTCCTGCTCGAGTACGTGATTTTTGCCACCCAAGAAGATACTCGAGTAAAGGCTCGCTTAGGTATTTTGTTCTGAATCATCCCACAGAATGCAGATAAATTCTCCATGTATGACAAAACTGCCCTTGCATAGGTATGAGCAAATATATATCCCCTTATTCCAGAATTCAGAAGAAACCCCGAGTCCACCTAATGCTTGCGTTAGCGACACAAGTAAGTAGGTACTGTTTTGAATATCCATCAGGGGAGACGACGGACATATTGATTTGTCTGCTTGCACCCCAAGAGGAGATTTACAACGGGATTCGGCCATTTTCCAAGGTAGATGTGTACATATTCATCTACTGTACAATACTGCTCTCCTTTTTTGCTTCGCATGCAAGCCCTAAAATAGGAGCCGGAGCCGATTCCGCCCTCGGGTCGGGCCAGATTCCGGCAGTAGCGCCATGCATAACCCCCGACCTCCGTGTCTGCAGGATGGAAGCCCAGCGTGTCAACGAAATAATAACATTGATTTGCGGCTTGGAATAGCCCCAACTGTTCCCAATGTCGTCAAATTTAAGTAATAGGGACTCCACACCCAAACCACAATCTACCTTTTCCAAACAAACGGAATACGTCCAAAACTTCTTCGCAATTCCGGCGCCATTAAAAACCCTCTTCGATTACGTCCCAGTGCTAGTATATCCCCCAAACGAGCTTCCTCAGCGTGCGCCAAAGCCTTCGAGGCTACCGACTTTATATGTGTTTAGCAGAGAGGAGGATGCTGCTGAAGGAAACCCGAGTTTTAATCCTGGGTGTCTGAAATGGCAGGTTAGTAGCGCTAGAAGCAAGGACTATCTGCATTGTTGACTGACTTCCTAGTTAGGCATTTTTGAACATCTCTGGTGTCAAGCATCGATTAGTGGCATCCAATAACCATGCTTCGCCAACAGGGCAATTACCCTTCCTATTACCTGCCGCGAATACCTCGAACACAAACCTGAAGCCTGTGAGGTCAAACCAATTGGTGAAATATGCAGAGGAGCATGGTGGATACGTAGAAGAACCGACGAGCATGCGCTATGAAGCATACAGATCACTCCTCGATCACCGCATACGCAGTGCCTGGGTATGTTTGGATTTGCACATTATATTTCTCTCGTTGACATTAGATAGCTATATACCCTCTACCTCGAGCCTTCCAACTTCTCAGCAGTCGCATACCCCCTTTACGTAGCCTCAGCCTCCTCTAACCCCCTTGTGCGAGCCTCGATATCACATCAACTTCGATCAGCAGCTGAAGCAGAACTCCTCAAAAACTCCTCCATAATCGATATAGATGATCTATACAGTGAGGCCGACAAGGCATTCGAAGCTCTCTCGATATTACTGGGCAATGACCCCTGGTTCTTTGGTTGTGATAAGCCGACATTGTTCGATGCAAGCATATTTGCATATACACAATTATTGCTGGACGAGAAGATGGGATGGGAAGAACAAAAGTTATGTAGGGCATTGAAGCGGAGGGAAAACCTCGTACAACACCGGAAGAGACTGCTTGTGTGTTATTTTGGGGGTTAAACAGCGACATACAACACATACATTACATAATGCCATTTCGCATGGATGCCATCATCACACAGGTTTTCAATGAAAGATATCCGAACCTTGATAGCCCCAAGCAATTGGCATTTTCAATTTCTGTTGATGTCTCAAAATAAGTTGAGTGAAAGAGAGAGACTTTCTTTCATTTTTGCCTTCGACAAGAGTCAAATCGTGATGCGCAGCCCCCGGAATTTAACACTCCCGGGAAGATTCCCAATGCTTTGGGAAGCCTCCTATGTGCGCCGAGAAAATGGTGACTTAGCACCTTGGCAACATCTGTCTTGTGTTACTCGCATTTTTGAAAATAAGTTTCATCGTTATGGTGCAGAGAACTGTAATAAGCAACTTGGTGTCTGAGCTGATTTCGCAGGCATTGCATTATTTCCAGTCATTGATTATGATCTGCAGGGTTCCTCGCCACATTCACCGTTTACTCATATCATGATATTCCCAGAGGTTGGAGCTAGAGAGAGCTAAATGTCTACTAAGCTTGACGTTGGCGGACCACCACGCCTGGCGATCTCTCCTCAACAACAAGCACAAGAAAACCTTACTTCTGGACCGAGAGCTGCACATTGGACGTCCGATTTAGGTAGGAAAACGTTGTGGTGTTGTGGGGGCGTGTGGCCTTTGCTTTCTTTTTGGAAGTCGCAAGGCTCGGGATTTGCATTTCCAGTGGGGATGTTCTTTAGGGAGAAGACTACCAAGTATGGTACCTGACAAGCACAAGCTCTCCCAAAGTCAAGGTATCCGCCAATTTGAAGTTCTTCTTTCTCGGCGAGAAGGTTGCGTACTTCGGCGAAAGAAGAGGAGATCTTTGGTATCCGGCTTCTTGGCTTTTAGTATGGTGAGTATCCATGACGATGCCACGGGGAATTGGAAGACAGTATTGGGGAGTATGTCAAGAGATGTCTTGCTTTGACGTTATGAGGTTGACATATAAGAAGGTGTCTGGTTTCCTCTGTCACTTCTTTTCCCAGACATTCAGTTCATCTTCTTCTCACAACTACAACCACAAGAACACTGAAACTTCTTAGAAACTTCTCAATTTTACATTCAAGATGAAGACTTCAAGCCTTGCTACTTTTGCTGCCTTTTTGGCCACTACCACCGCTATTCCTCATAGTTTGAACGAGGGGAAGGTATGTTTTCAACTTCAGCATTTCCCACTCCCTCACAATCTCCCCTTGGATCACCTTACTGACCTTTATTTAGTACGGAAAGGGAAGTTGGAAATCCGGAAATGTAAGAGATTTTAATTGAACCACAATGAATTCATAGTTGACTTTCCATAGTGGAATAATTCAGGCAAAGGAGTGGGAAACATCAAGGTACGTTTTTGAACTCGGAATTTTTCCTTGATTCCTCACTTCAAGAGAATCATGGTGGTCTTTGATCTATCCCACACTCTCTTCAATGTCTCCTGAGCCAATTCTAACGCATTTCATTTGTAGTGGGCAGCTCCACAAGGTGGATGGTCTAACGGCAAGGTAAGTTTTCTCTCCCTCCTTTCATCCCATGAAGACCGCAAACTAACTTCACAACAACAGTATGACGCACCCGCAGGAGGCTGGTCATCGCTCGTCTATCCAAACAACGAGAACGCAACATTCACATCTACCTACAACGTCCTCGCAACCGGTTCCGAAGTTCGCAACGGAAATGCCTCAGCACCCGGCCCCGAAGACGCCGTAGGATATTTCTCCTTCGCCTTGAACTCCGACGAAAATAAGATTTGCTATGTAAGTTCTTCTTTCTCGCCCCCATATATTCCCTTCCAAAACTTCCACTCATACGATCCTAGAAAATCACTCTCAAGAACGTCAAGGGAGACTATCGCTCCCCCGCTAAGACTGCAACACACATTCACGCCGCTGCCGTTGGCACTTCCGGGCCACCAAGACTCGCATTCCCAAACCCTGTCGGCAAAGACGATCCTTTGGATGAGAAAGTAAGAACCTCCGAGGGATGTATGACCGGTCCTTTCACGACTGGGATTCTGGCCGCTGATGGAACCGATACCGGCACTGGGTTTGAGGTTCAGACGATCGAGGATAACCCGGAGGGATTCTTCTGTGATAGTCACACCATCCTGTATCCTTCCGGCGTTGTTAGAGGACAACTTGATGGGGACCTTGAACACTGGGGTGAGGATTCCAACGATAAGGATGATGATGATGAGTGGAGGGGAAAGGGTAATGGAAAGGGAAATGTCAATGGAAAGTGGAACGCCAATGGAAAGGGCAAAGGAAAGGGAAAGTGGTATTAGGTTGACATGGTTGACAGAGTCTGAACGGTATTCGGGAGAGGAGTTGGAGATGTTAATGGCTTGATCGTACAGTACTGTTGATTCTTTGGTGGAATTCTTTTCGACATTCGTTTATATTTGGGAACTGTACTTGTAATACTAATGCCTTCGATTCTTGTTACATTCTGTATTTTTATAGTTTATTCTTTCTTACAATTTGTAATTCTATAATTCAATATCTTGTCCTCTATAATTCTATAGTCCGGTATTTGGTTCCTTTACATCCTGGTAGTGATTTTGCTTTTACTCTACTGAACTACTTTTGTTGTGAATCCTTGACCACCAGAGAGAGCTAATTGGATCAACCAGATTGTTTTAACCTTCTGGGCCGATAGTCCCATTTCCTAAGGTATATAGGGTAAAACATAGGTAGACAGGTATGACTGACGCTTCTACCCACTGCGAGCCTACTTAACATACTACTCTTACCCTGTCTGCCTACACAGTATTCGATGATCCAAAAAATAGCCCTTGGGACAAAATATTTGTTGAACAAGCTATGCGGAATATTCTTTCCAGAACGCTGTAACCTGTGACAGAAACGCAAGATCTGACCAAACAAACTTCTTCAAGATTACAAGTAGCTCCTGCCACGAACCATACAAGTCTTTTAATCTAGTGCAGCGACTCGATTGCAACAGTGAGATGTAATCCGATCGCATGGTTCCTATTAGAGCAAACGCTCCGCCTATGTGTATAAGCCAAGCAAGTAGCTCAGGTTTGTCATCCCATAAAGGGTCGTCATGCGATTTTTGTAGTTTGCAAAGAAGTTGAAATGACAGGTGGGACTATTTTATTTAAATTAGCGAGACTCAATAATGAGAAACAGAGGTTGACTTACAGGAATGGTTGAATTGCTCCAGATTTTGCAGCGCAGCATAGCGGAACAAAGATATGCGGCCAGATGGCAACATTCCGAGATAGAAGACGTAGGTGACAGGCTTACAAGTCTTGACTGGATGAATGCTTGATGGTTGTCAATACGTGTCATCGACGATACTATCTCCTCTCTACCGGCGAAGGGGACCTTATCGCGTACGTATTGCAATGCAACAACATCCCTGAGGACCTCAATAAACTCTTCGCTCAATAGTCGGGAGTGGGCTTGAAACCCAATTGGCAGAGTAAAGAAAGTCGAAGGAAAACAATCTCTGCTCCAACGAAGTTCGGGAAATGTTGTGTGATCAACAACCCGATTCGAACCTGTCATGACTGATGAATTCAAATCTTGCCTAACAACTTTGTAAGTGACGTGTTAAGAATCAAGTATTGAAACCCACCAAAAGATCGCACGTTTTATACCGTCACCCAGACTCACACCTTTTGCTCGACACCTGTCAAGGAGCTGCCGAATTGCCCCCATGTGAAGCTGAACTTTATACGGCATCCCAAGCCGAGCCTGCATGATTAAAGGGTCAGAATTCCTGAGTATGGATCATCGCATATAAGATGAGAAAGCGGTTTTGTACATACCTCAATACCAGCAAGCAAAAGAATGGCCCCAAGTGTTGATTCTGCATGAGTGTTACATGTTTCCGGAGTGCTCAAACTTTGTCGAATAGAACTCAGGGCCTCATTCTGGTATCTGAGACACTCCCTATCAATAGAGCCTGAAGTGACGGCGAAAGTAAATGTGAGCATGACAGCACTTAAAAGAGCGCTATCATCGAGTCCTTTCCGAAGAATTGATTGAATATTTTTGAGCACAAGTTCGTCTGAAACGCTGAAGAATGGTTCGGTAAATTGTTGGTGCATGTCTACGTCTTTTGTAAGCGCTTGTATGTCATTTCAACTTTGAGAATCCTACGGTGACTCTTCAATGCTTGTAATCTGGGGGACTCCGCAGCCAGTGATGCAATGAGAGATTCGTTTGGTTCCTCCTTTTGGCCGGGAGGACCGTCGACTGAAGAAAACACCCGGAAATTATCACCTGACATTTGCTGAAGATTTCTTTTGTTTCGGAGCCCTCGAGTAACGGCGTGTGACCGGGCTACACGCTTTGCTATGCGTCCTGTTGGGTCATCTGGATTGTGGACCGCAATGAATTGAAATTGACTCCTTGAGTTCGGCGTGGGGTTCGCCAACGATACCTTGTTGGCACCATTTTGTCGAACCATTGAGAACCAAGTATTGAGAGTGTGTATCTAATTATTTACCAAAATATCAAGCTATTCGTAGGGTAGTAAAGTGAGCGCTGGTCTCGAAGAAGAGGGAGGTACAGAAAAGTGGATTATAAATACAATACCACGTGATGTACCACATCTCCATATACTGTAAAAGCGGCAGTCACTAACGCATTTTCCCAGAAAAATTGAACTATCCCTTTTCTGTCCACTTGAGGTTTAAGAAACGTATTTCCGCATTTCCTGTTGATAGGTGCCAGAGCGACCTGAAATCAAGATACAACCATAAAAGTTGCTTAGGAAAAGAAATTTAACCAGCTCCCCTACTATCCCGGAAATATAATCTTTCTCCTTTAGACTGCCGAAAGCAGATTTTAATCTCGTAAAGAACTTCAACAACAGTGCTTGGAGGCACAGAATTAAGGAGTGTGTATTGTCATAACTAACAGCTGCTAAGAAAAGCACTCCCTATTCTTTCAAGTCTACCGAAGAATCACTTTTCCAAAACCAAGACCACAACCAAGCCCACGAGTTTCCCACCTCATCAGAGGTACGACCCCAAACACAGAACCGAGTTCTCAGACTTGGAGAGGAATCAGCACCCAACTGAAACCCGAAGGAATCGCTATCTTTGCCATGATTTAAGCCAAGCAATGAGCTTTTCTCCGGAATTTTCTATAATGCCGCATTCTTGCTTGAATGTCCGGCCATTTGGATGGGCACTAGAGTAAGTCATAGGCATATCAGAACGCAATTGAGCCCTAGTTCGTTTCTCTGCAGGCGTTACGGCATGAAGTTTTTGTGAGATCACTGCCCTTCAAAGGCCAAACCAGTGATGTGGATCCATGAAATCTTTAACCAGTGAAGTCCGAATCTCGAGGAGCTGTAGGGGTTCGTTCGCCAATTTTTTGTAGGACTGATGGTTGTTTGCCGTTCGGAGACTCCTCGAGCTTTGAGCCAAACCAACGATGTGGACCCATGTACTTTTTGACTGATTGGCTCGAGGCCTCATTGGCTCTCTCTTGAACAACAAATGAACCCAATGTTGATTTGAACCATCCATATAATCCCGCATCCATACCAGCTTCATTATCTCGATTTTGGACCTCCGATGAAGTGGGCAGCTTATTGCCTAACCCCACTTTCGATCCAAGCCAATGATGTGGATCCATGTATCTTTTCGCCTTTCGACTCATATATTCAAGGAACTCTGTAATTTCTTGTTGTATACCAGAAGGTGCAAGATGTCTTCTCGTCGACTGGTCTGGAATCGAGGACACTTCTGAAGCAGTGAAAGATATTGGGAAAGGTTCAACGATTGGGTTCAAGAGAGGGGATTTCTTAGCTCTGTCATGCTCTGCTGGTTCTGGTTGATGGGTCCCCTGTGCTTCTTTGATGGTCCCATGATGAGGACGTCTCCCGAAACGAGCAATCCTCGACAATATTAAAGGCGCTTCTGAAGAGCTTACCACCCGATCCGAGATGTGACGCTTATTCAAACCACTATCATCAAAAGGTATGTGTGGAGACGAAGGTACAGGGTCAGGCTCAGCCTCTCCAGGGGGGTCGCGAAACCAAGGGAATATAGTACTTGGAGGTGTACCGGGAATGACCTGAGGTTCTGGAGGAGAACTAAAAAAATCAATAAGCACTTTCCTCCTGGGAATGAAACCAGAGTATGGAAACTTACAGAGAATATAGCTGTGCAGGACTGGCATTCATAACGTAGAGAATATACACCGGAACAAACACCACGACAATGATAAACATGAGCCAGCACACGCACTCGAAAATCATGCATCGTCGACAAAAGTAATACGAGCCCCTCGAACGACGCCGCTTCCCTTTCTCGCTCTCAGCAACGCTCGAAACGATCGAAGGATTTCTGGGTACGTGTCCAAAGATTGGCATCATCCACCTGGCGAAGTTTTTTGGCTTCACAGGCTCCTCATCATGGTACGTAGGAATGGGCTCGCTTGCCCTGACAGTACCATTGAATGTATTGACGTCGTGGAGCGGAATTCTTGTGACATTTGGGTGATATGGACAGTTCTTGGGATTAAGACAATCCTCAACATCGACAGGGTCTGACCGCGTGACTCGAAGTCGCGACAAGTACTCGTCTTCATGGCCAGGATAAGGAGTGGACTTCGTGAGGCGATGACGATGTGGAGGTAAATAATTACGTGTTGCGGGACTTGTAGCGGGTGCTGTTCCATTCGCATTGAGGATAGTGCTGCCGTATGGGAGACCTTTTTCAATGTCCACATTTCCTGGTCTGGCATACCACTGCGAGAGAACATCATTGTAGGCACCGTCCATGATTGTTCATTCGGGAGAGATATTTACGCGAAGAATAGAAGTATATCCAGAAAGTTACCTGTGAGACTGAGCAATAGCTTGGTAGAGTGACAGTGCTACATACGAAGAAGGTTGAGCGTGAAGAAGAACGCGAAGAACTGCCACTGACACCTTCATGAGTTGTGTTCATTGCTATGGCAGGCGCAATCTACTCTGCACCTACCTGCCTTATACTAAGTACGCCTGATTTTTAATGTACAAGTCCTGTGCTCTTTCCACCTCAGATTGTATATACAACCTGGATCACAGCCAAGCAACGATAACCCCATTCAGAGACATTCTTTTCACTCCGAAAATCGCTTGGGCTCCAAAATCAGCAGTCTGCAATAAAAATTGTACAAGTATAAAAAGACAATTGGGGCTGCTCAAAAATGGGATTCTCAACCCCATCTTGCACCTTCTCTCTCTGCCTCCATTCTTGCAATTCTTGCTTCCTCTTCATCTCCAGCAACAGCACCACCTCTCCTATTTTTGCCGGTCCTTCTTCCCTTTCTCCCATTACTAGCATCATCACCATCGTCACGGCTTCGCTTACGACTTTCACCACCAGTAAGAGCTGCAAGACGCTGTGACTCCTTGAGCAACCTTTCTCGGTTTCTCGCTTCTCGCTCCATCGTATGGGGATCTTGAACAGCCGGTGCTGTAGTAGATTTAGAATCTACCTTGCTCCTAGACTTGTCTTTCTCCCTTTCTCGATCACGGTCTTTGTCGCGCCCAGACCTCTCTGGATCACGGCGACGAGACGACTGATGCTCTTTGTCATGGTAACTCCGACTACCAGAGCTTCTTTCCTTTTCTCGATCCTTGGTCGATGAGGAGACTCGGTCTTTTCGAGGACCAGTGGGGATCTTAATTTCCTCCAGTTGCTTGTTTCGCGTACTTGCCCCCTTGATGCTCACACCCTTAATCTCATTAGAGATAATTGATGGTCTGCGAGCTGGTCCGTCCGGCTCGGTTGGGGTTTGAGCTTCCACCGTATCGTTGAAATTGTCTTGCTTTTCTGCAGCTTCTTCGGATTGGTGTCGACTATGGCGATGTCGACGCTCACGGTGATCTCTATCACGACTTCTGGATCTATCATCGCGGTGACGTCGGCTAGATCTGTGTTTGTGAGAAGATGACTTGTGCTCGGTTTCTCTGTCACGTTCGCGATATTTATCTCTATCACGTCGGCTTTTGTGACCAGATCGTCGTGACTCTGAGGGCGAGGCAGACCTGGATCGGTCTTCATCGACTGGCTCAGTTTTCTCTTCTGCTACTTCATCAACAACGTCATCAGCAGCACGTTGCTCGTCTTCTTCCTCGCGTCGACGGCGTCTCTCCCTCCGACGCTCTCTTCTCTCTTCCGTCTCTCGTTCGTCTTCAGACCGGGAAGTTGATCGATGTTTGTGGCGACGATGATGTCTACTTCTGCTTCCACTCCTACTGCGACGTCGTTCTCGCGACTTGGATCTCTCTCTGGACGGTGATCTATCCTGGTGTTCTTTGTCAGATGGCTCAGGGGCTACACTGGCACTTGCACTAGCGTCATTCCTCGAGGTGCCACGGGCAACCACAGAGAAAGGTCGACCACGAATACTTGTATTAGGCAAACCCTCACGCATAGCTTTTGGACCTTTGGGGGCATTGATAGGAACATCCACTGGCTTTACAGGAGGTTGCATAGCACCAAATCCACCACCACGGCCACCGCGGAAGCCTTGTGAATAACCACCTCTCGGCGCACCATATCCATTGCCGTTATATCCATCGTGGTATCCATTGGCGCCATTTTGGAATGCGGCAGCTTGTACTTCATCAAATGTTTGAATTGGCATAGTACTACCGTCGTTAGCCTCAGCAAGTTCAGATTCTGGTCCATCATCGTTTGCGTGGACATTTTCAACAACATTCCCGTCATTATCCTGCTGGGCACCATCGGCGGTATGATTTTCCGGGGAATCCTCCTGGTCCCCTGACTTAGCACGAATCTCTCGTCCAAATTCATCGACATTTCCAGCGGGCACGGAATCAGCTTTTGGTCCAGTTGGAATTGCTCCTGTTTCACTAATTGGACCTTGTGCTTGTTGACCCGAACCAAACTGCTGGGGGAGCTGCTGTGAGAATGCTTCGTTAGAACCATGCCCAAAACTACCTCCGCGGCCATAGCCACCACCTCTGCCTCTACCTCGTCCTCGGTATCCTTGAGATCCATACCCATTTTGGTAGTCATTGTACTGATTTGGGCGTCCGTAATTATTAGTTTGATTATATCCTGTATGAGCGGAATTTCCGAAGTTGTTTCCATAATCACCTTGACCATTGGGATGATTTGAAAAGTTATCGTTACTCCAAGATGATTGATCGTTCCAACCATTATTAAAGCCAGAGCCCATACCGCCGTTAAACCCTCCCATGCCCATTCCCATGCCCATAGGCATTCCATTCATGCCAGCACCAAACCCGCCATTCATAAGCATAGCCTGCATCGCCATGGGATCCATATTCATACCAGGCATTCCTGTAGAGAGACAAATTAGACCATTGCTGAATGCAGGAGAAGGGATTTGGACTTTACGTACCCATCATGGGAAAATTGCCAAAGCCTGCGCCCATGCCGTTTTGCATCATGAGCATTTGCTGCATCACAGGGTTCATTTCGCCGCCCATTCCCATGCCAGGAAACCCTCCTGTTGCACTAGGATCGAATCCAAATCCTGCAACCTGAGTTGCACCTAGTTTTGTTTCTCCATTTGATCCTTTCTCAGCAGATTCATCAGTTTTCTCGGCTGCGTCGATATCACCATTCTCGACATCACCTTCTGCTGTAGATTCTTGTCCTGGCGCGATCTCCTAAGATAGTGTTAGAAATGATTTGAAATAGTAGCTCAAAGATCATATTACCTCGATCGATGCTTGAGGGATGTCTTGTTGGGCTTTGTCGATTGTTTCACCATCGACTTCGTCGGTGGATGTTCCATCAACTTGTGGGGTCTCCTCAACGATCTCTGTCACAGGAGCTGCAATCTCTTCTACGACGGGCTCAGGAGCAGCGACGGGTTCGACTGGAGTAGGTTCAGGTTCGAGGGGTGTCGCGGGAGGGGTATTCTTGACCTCCTTTTGTCGAAGAGCTTCGCGCTTTTTCTCTTCAGTTCTTAGGAATATTTTTATGGTGGTCCGCAAAGCCTTGTTAGGCTTACAGTCTTCGGCGGAAACTGGGGTATGTTCGCAAACTGGACATGATGATGGCAGGGTCGACTGGCCTATTATGAGGTTAGAGTTGTAATTGGGTAGATGCGAGATGCAGAAACGTACATGTCTCGCAGATGATCTGGTCGCAACATGGTAGACGGAACGCGTTGACAGCCAGGCGACTGCATATGGCGCATCGGAGTTTGATGGGTATTTCCTCTTGAGTCAGAGACCTGAGCAAATGTTATTAGTAGGCATATAAAGCGCGCGATTGAGGTGCTCGTACTCAATGAGTTCGAGTTGAGCAGCGGTTGCGGTGGAAGCCGACATGATTGTGGACAACGGCGCAAAGTACTTCAAAAGAGGGGTTGTTGCAGAAGAGATAGGATGCTTCTTCCATCGGTGAGACGGTGGTAAAAGTATGCCGGGAGCGAGGGTGTCGGATGGAAGGCAGATCAGGTGGGTAGAGCCATTCTGGAAGGTATTCACTTTGCTGTTGAGAGAGAAGTTTCCTGGTGATTTCTGCCCGCTTGAATTTGGAACGCAATCTCATCTCCACTTTAAACACACGTGACTGGACGGCCCTTGTCCCCGCGAATCAACGCGACGCGACTATAAAAAAACAACCTTAAGTGGCCGGGATGTTGTTATCTTTATGGACTGGTGTAATGATAAAGTTAACGTTCCAATTCGTTTTGCTACTTTGTCGAGTAAATGACTTGGGAAGTTTCAAAGTTGAGACTTAGCGTTTTCGCTCCTGGTTGTCGTGTGGCGTTTCTCGCATGACAGCTACATCTTCCAAGTATATATTTTTATTTCTCTTCAAAACCACAGCACTTGTTCGTGCTCCAGGGTGCGTAAAAATGATACTGGGACAGGTCTCCTGGCTTGATTGTCTCGTTTTCCTCCTCTTTCTTGCTCCTCAATTGATCCTGAGAGTTGGCTTCTTCCCCACACTCTTCTGCGGCCTTCGCGCTCTTCCCTTCTTGTGTAAGTGTGGCATCTTCATCAAAGCTCCTTCTCAAAACGCTTCTTCCTCATTTTGCTATCCTTTTCTAAAATAAGCCCGAATCACAGTTCCTAATTATTTATTATAGTAATAAAACTACCTGCTGGTTTCATTTATGACCACTTCTACCTAAGTCGCAAGTACAGACCACCATTCATCCAAAGAGCCTCGTGGTTTGAGGATATCGTAATTAAATGCGTTCGATATGCATTTACCTACATTCCGGCCCAAATAGGCCGAGTGTTCTTCTCCAAACCTGTGGCTTTGCCTTTTTTGAAATTTCGGATGTTGCGGCATGGATATCTTCAATCGCCAATTCATTGGCATGAAGTGGAGGAGGTATGTTTGTCCCTCTGTTGACAGCCAAGTGGTCTTTATTGACAGAAAACAGACGGACTTTAAGGGTATTTGGATGATTGATGATGAATTCCAAGAGCCTGATATTGTTATTTACTATGCACACGGTGGCGGATTCTCCATGGTAGGTGTTCTCTACGTTATCTTCGGCTTTTGAGTTGTTGGGAGTTTGAAACACAATTTTTCCTCTCAAATCTCTATTCCTTACAACCCCTCATCAATTACTTTGGGAATGGTAATACTGACTCCGAAATCTTCCACAGGGCTCGAGTTACTTTTACCTAGAATTTCTCCTTACCTGGCTTACCGTTCTCAAATCATCTGGAGGCTTCCGAAATCCCGCGATTCTCTCCCTTGAATACACTCTAGTGCCGGATGCCTCTTACCCGTGAGTTCATATTGTTCTTTTGATACCTTTCCCGCCCACAGAGACATGGGTTTTTTCTGCAAACAGCCCGCCCATTTTTAAATTCAGAGATTGTACAGCAGGACAAGGATCTGCGCTCTTCGAGAGGTGTAGGAGAAACAAGGACTCGTTTTTCCAATTGTTCAAAGCTTTCTCGGAAGAGTTTTGTACCGTTATTAAGCTTCTTTGTCTTTGCAGCATTTTATCGAACTTGCAAAGATCTCATTTGCTAACTCTCGTTGTTACTTCTAGGACCCAGTTACGTGAGGCATCCGCAGGATACAAATTTGCACTTTCAAAAATCGGAGATTCCTCCAGGATATGCGTAGCCGGAGACTCAGCAGGAGGAACAATAATCCTAACTCTTCTCCTCCATCTCGCAACCATCTCCGGCACGGCCTTTCCGCACTCAAATACATCCAACACATCTGACCATGTCAATCACCGTCACAGAAAAACAAATTCCAACTCTAACCTTTCAACAACACCTGGGATGGCCTTACTCATCTCTCCTTGGACAACCCTCTCCTCGCCCCTGGATAAATTAACATCAAGTGACTACCTCAACCCCTCCACCCTCCACACCTATGCCTCCCTCTACTCCGGACCCCAGAACTCAATCGACGACCCCATAATCTCACCGGGGAAATGCAAATCCATATCCTGGTGGCAGAAAGCATGGCCCCAAAAGGGAGTCTTTGTAATGTATGGTGCAGAAGAGGTGTTTGCTCCTGAAATTCGGAAACTAGTGAGGTTATGGGAGAAAGGAGGTCTGCAAGTGGGGTCTGAGGAGGAGGTGGGGGGGATACATGCTTGGCCTGTTGCCAGTGTGTTTTTGAGTGGGACAGGGGAGAAGAGATTGAGGGGGTTGAAGGTTCTTGTTGGGGAAATTAGGGAGAGGATTGGTGGGAGGTAGGGGTGTGTTTGTATTTTATATGCAGACGCCATTTGAAGCACGCTTGTTACCAAGGCCCTTTAAACCCCTGTAGAGTAGGAGGCTTTAGCTTACAGTGTAACCTACCCTAGGAGACTGTATATTCGGATGACCTAGGACAAAATTTCGATTTTCGACAATCGAAGGGTTCAAATCTCTGTTATCAAATGCTGCATCATGTGACGTTACTTGACCGCCGGTGCTCGTTGCTATTTATGGCGATCAAGGATAACATTACAGTGTTGTGTGTCCGCGATATTTTATTTAGAAGCTCTCAATTGTGGCAATATTTCCACCGCACCTCGAGACAATGGACATAGATTTCGAAGTTGCCCCCACGGGCCGGGAAATCTCCACTAAGCTCCCATGACGAGGGACAAGTACCATGTGCTATTTATAATACTTTCCCACACGAGGTAGGCATATCCGGTTTGGATGACTGATTTATAACAAGGAGTACCTTGAATGGAGCTGTCCATGAAAGATACTTCTACTAAAGCTATGTTTTTCATAAGTTTCACCAAGTGACACAGGCGCAAGATACGAACATCAACTGTTCAAGAAAAAGTCAGTGATTTTTTCACCTTCAGTCTCTCATTCGCTCATAATATCTCTTTCGCCTATGTATGGAGGAAATGACCTGATTGAAAATTTATAGGCTCATTGAAGTGGAAGCGAAAGGAGGTGGCTTCTAAGCGAAAATTTCATGTCTGGTGAGACGGACGAATCTCTCTCTTGCCAATACAAGAAGGGAAATTGGAGCCGAGTGAGTTTGGAAATGTGCAAGTTTGAACTACCTAATCTTACGGATAATGAGCCTCGAGATTTGATGCTCTATATCTTACCTTTTTCTCGTAATTTTTGCGAGGCGCTCGTCGCAATAGCATCATCCTCTCCACTTAAAAAGACTCGGTTCATATGGATTTACTTATTGTTTAATAAAAAGGGTTTAAAATGGCATACATTTAAAGCATGATTCTCCCACAACTTCAAGATGGAGGGGTTCTTTAACTCATGATAAAAATACATCAAACAAAGTACCATACATCGTGACTCGCAACCATCAGTGCTAGGAAAAAATATCTTTTCCATGCTTGTTTTCAATTGACTCCCTGTATCCAAATCCAGCCAAGTATGTAAGGTCCTTCTCAGTATATTATGCCCCTCGTTATTGTAATTTGGCTAATCAAGGACCAGCAAACATATGCCTTCATTCCATCTTTTCGTACTGCTATGTGCAAGTTTTGAGAAAAAATAGGGTCCAAATGAGCATGTTGGGAAGAGTGGAAGAAAAATGTTTGGGAATAAATTCTCCTGCGGGTACGCTAAGTTAGTACTGTGGAAATCAAGGCAGCGGTCAAGGGATTCTCGCCAGACTTACTCGACTTACAACCCCAAAATTCCTCCCTTATTCTAGTTCCCAATCATCAATACCTTTATCCTGAGTTGTCTGAGTCATTACCGAGTTCTCAAAAGGTTCCTATCCACCGTTTCAACAACCAACATTAAGCGAAAAGCTTGAAAAGGAGTATTCGCTTACCACAGTTTGCGGATCCAAGTCTGTTTCCCATCATGGGTTGAGGGAGTATTTGAGGCTCGAGATAGGACAATTGTCATGTATTCTTGCAGCTTCCGTTTGACAAGATACAGTGTTGTCGCGGTACAACATGGTCTGCGAATCAAGGACCGAGAGGGTGGAGAGATATTCTTAAAGACTTTGGAAAACCGGGAGGGAAAGATGGAGATAACTTGAAAAGTGTCCGTTAAGTAGGCCAAAGATTTAACCACCACCTCAGGGAGTTCGGTTCCTCTTAAAATCTTTCCCGGAAGCTCAACAATCAAGTTGTTTCATTACGGAAGTGTTTACTTCAAGATCGCTTCGTCACCCTTTTCGGTTTCTTCCTGTTCATCTCATCTTATAAAGGGATCGAAGCAATAAAGTTTAAGAAAAGGCAACGAAAGTCTAATGGATGATGAATATTGAATAAAGATTGGATAAAAATGAAGCTCCAAATTCTGGGTCTAATTTGATGGCATCAACTGAAAGCCCACCGAATTTGAGACAGAAAACTATCAACAAGTGGGAGTCCTCAGACCTCTCTAAAGAAAGGGGGAATCGCAGAATACCCAAACCGCTTCTCAGATCTCTCAACCGTCCTCGGCGAAACTAGACTCCAAGTGACCTTCCTCATTTACATCATTCGTCTCAATAATCAGCAAGGATGAGCGCATTCCCAGCCCCGGAACACGCCCCATCTCCCCCAGAAACGATCTCATCCAGTTACTTTTTCAATACACAAATATTGGCTAAAATCCATTGCTGTAACGACACGAGTAAGTCTCCTGCATAGGATGTGAAATATCTGTTCAATTTTTGCAACTTGCAACCTATTAAAAACAGGAAAGTAGGCATCCACAAAGATTGATAGAAAGGCCGGAGTTGAATTCCACAAACTAGGACAAGACAAATGGCTCATCGGGCAGACACAACGAAGTGAAGTGTGCACTCACTCATATCCAGAACCGAAGTACACAATGCGCCAGCAAGCGGTCAACCAGTTCCCTTCCCAAAAAAACAAAAGTCATACCAGGGACGGCTTACAATCCCATCTTCCCCGGTAAAACGTTCCCTGCGACTATGAAAAAACTGGACAAGAATAGTTCCGTAACGTCCCTATTCTCCTTTTCTAAAACAAAACAACCAATAATACGGACCTGCCAAATCCGCGCCTCAAGCGTTGAATCAATAGTTGTACAACAGGCGTTTCCGTCTGGCCGACGCTTTCTTATTCCCCATGTTTATGAGATGAGCAAGCCTACACATCATCATCAGGCCATTATCAGCTTCTTGATGGAGGAACAACAAATGAGAGAATGTCAATTCAAAACGTCGTCGTTCTTGACCACCAGTCACTGCATCGATCCACGGAACCCTTGACGGAAATCAAAAGATCTCGTGTAACGCAAGTCTCCAACCAGACACAATGGCAGGGTTTCTCGAGACGCCGCCATTTCCATTTTTGTCGTCCTCGGTGTATGTCAGCGGCTCTGATCTAAACGCCCACCACATAGACAGTCCACACACCGCACTACCGGTCCCTGCAGCAGATTTTTACTGCGGCCTATCATATGCACGAGCAAGCCCTAAACTAAACAGAGAGAGAGAGAGAGAAAGAATCCAGAAACCCAGACCGCGTGTTCCTCCATCAACTCAGGGTGACAGTTCCGGCTTCCCCGAGAACAATTCCCAAGCCTCACACGGTATTTACCACGAAGCAATCACACAGAAAGGTGCAAAACCTCTCCGTCCGCCATGTGCAAGCCGTCTCCTGTATCTCACTCGATCTGGAGAGCTTCAAAAATCGTGTTCTCTTACCTTCCCGTCCTCTCGTTAACGCGTTGCCGTAGTGGAAGAGACCCCTCTACTTGTAGTGTCACCGCTCCAAAACGCACCCGATATGACAGCTCCCCTAACACAAGCGAAAGAGCAAAGCCTCCTTGAGCATCCAATGTGCCGAAACTCGGACTTTGAATCCCGGTCCGAAGAACCGTTTCGAACGTCGAAGCCGAAGTACGGCCCAGAATTATCGTGAGAAAATCAGTTTGCTTAACCCGAGGGCCCGTAGGCCTTGTAGACTCTGTAGACACTGGAGGACAGATTGGTTCCAGTCCTACTCAGAAAAAAGTTCAGTAATCATCTGCTTGTCGTGAGTTCAACTAGATTCTGACATTCCTTACCCATTGTATCACTCCTGACTTGTCTGAATCGGAAGGGGACTCTAGATATCATAATCAAGTGCCTTTCGCTACAGTTTGATTTATCGGGGAGAGTTGTGATTGAAAAAAACTAGTCAGTATCGCTATAAAGCAATAATTGGTGGAAATGAGAGAATTCCAACCATCTACCGGTAGTGGACTATATGCACTTTCATGTCAATCTACGCATAATGCGCAAACTACTACCTCATAATGCCAATTGGTATGCCCTGACCGGTTCCGAAATGATATCATAGTCCTTGCAGTTGTGCAGTTGTGCAGTTGGTATCTGGTATTCGCCGGCGCGGCTCACAGGAAGGAAAATACGTGTTCACGACAAGGCACATTTACACACCAACCCCCATTTGCACATCTAATGGAGTACAACGACGAATATACGAGTCATGCTTCAATCGCGGCGTTTTGAGGAGCTGGAAAATACCCAGATCTTATTCTTCGCGTCTTTTCTCCTGTACTTTAGGAACTACTCAAAGAATTCCCAGTATTCCAAAATCACTTAGTTCAATCAATCTCTGTCGTGCTGGAGGCAGAGCTACTGTCAGCAAATTTTTGAGATTTTATGTCCAGAAGGACTGCCGCGCGGAAGGAGAATTTCCATATTCCGCTCGGGTTGAAAATCCCAAAGAAAGGGGTAGGCGTGATTTAATCCCCGAAAATACATCATCATTCTGATGGGAGGAATCTCCGTATTCGTCTTTCTTTGGTACCACGACTTCCTTAAATGAACAGAAGTCTGCTAAGTAGTGCACCCATTTCCGCTTCAAACCCTAATTTGCAACTCCTATTGGCCAAAACACACTGTAACAAGCCATAAAGGTACATTTCGTCTTATGTTGAACAAGATATGCTGGAATCGACGATCACCTGTTCTGGATTCGATTATGGGAGTGGCTGGATATCTATAGCATCGGGGAAGTTGACATGTTGGACAAAAGTGTCGATCGAGTGTTCTAGACAAAATTACCCTGGCATTGTGGGAAGCGCGTAGTACTTGAAGAAAGTCACTCTGCAACACACCTGGAGCCGCGAAACGGTTCAACATTCAAACTTCAGCAAATAAAGTGGTCCGCAGGTGTAGGTTGATCGTACAATTTAATTCTCCGGAAGTTCTAAGGGCGTACCAGATTCCTAAAGACGATGTGTCCTAGATGATCTCCGATTCGACCCCCCAAGTGACCAAAGCTTCGGGAAGCCTCATGGATTATTTGGAAATCCAAACGATAAGACCCAGAAGTTTGCTTCCGACCCCCTTCTTCCACATCCATGACTGATGCACAGGTACAACTGAGATTGAATTCTCCGCCAAATACGATCCTGGGGAACCCATGATCCGCTGTATCGGAAACGGCTGGGGCGTGGCCATAAGTGAGATCCCGATGATTTGACAGGCTTCAAATGTGATAGATGTAGGCGGACGTGTTCCCCCACAAAAAGCGCATTGAAACCTTATCGCGCCGTTGTGCATGGTCGAGGAACTCTTTCCGCTGCCAGCAACGAACAGGAAACTCTTGTGAGCTGAGCGCGAAGAGACTAATATGCATAATTCTTTTTGGGTAACAACGGATCATCTGTTGATGGGGCATTTCCAATTCATCGCACGGTAGTGGTAAGATCCGAGGTGAGTTGTACGACAGAGGAGGCAGATTTTAGACTTTCGTTCGCCATGCATGAGGGTGAGATCCATGAGTTGCCTCTAGCGAATCTTCCTCTTGCGATCCTGATCCAGTGACAAACAAGTAGGCCATGTAGACCATGATAACGACTAAACAGAGCGCAGTCGCACAGGAGAGAATGAGGAAGAGGAGACCCTGGCCCATTGTGAGAGCCATTTTTTCAAACGTCGGGTGAGCAGGCGTGCTGATAGTAGAAAGCTCTGCTTATGGTTAGGACTTTTCACCGTATAGGAGGTGTACCTCCTACCTCGTGAGGTACCGGAAGTGAAGAAATCAGGTACGAGAACAGAGCAAAATGAAACCCTGCGATGATATCGTAGAGTGGGACCAGAAAAGGGCCGTAATATATGTTTTGCGTTCGTATTCAAACCCGAGGAAGTAATTGAATGTAGTGAAGGAGAGTAACGAAGAAGAAAGAAAAGGTAAGGGAACGGTTGATAAAATTGTAATGAGGAGGCATAATTCTGGCGAGGCAGCTGTTGGACATCCAGCAAAGCTTCTGGGTGGAGCCAATATTACAAGGGAAAGAGCGATGGGTAAATGAAGCAAGAACAGCTGGCTAAGCAGGCATGAACGCTCTAGCCTTTCTACGCGGTACTGAACCTCCTACATGTTTAGAAATTGTAAAGCTTTAGTTTCCACCTTCACGGGGTTGAACTCAACCATACTGGGTAGGTAATGACCATTTCGCGTACAGTAGACTAACAATTTCGTGGCGGAAGGCATGTGCCTTTTCAGAGGGCTTTCCTGTTATTCAACCCCGTAGTCAATCTCATTCGTATTTGAGGTGAAAAACAATAAGGATCGGATGATCCAAACAGGGGTTTGAGCTGTGGGGAGATGCTTTAGGAAACCCGAGTTCGGTGAGGGGGATACCGAAGAATCTCTTCATGCCAATGAGGCTGCTTCGCGAAACCCCCCCCCTACCCCCCCTTTGAACACCTTCCAGGTTTGAAGTGTCGTTGCTTTTTTTCGGATAAGGGCACCTGAGGTGTCAGCCCAAGCCAAGCCAGGCCAGGGTAGGTACCTATTGGAGGCCCGATAGCTGGCCGTTCTGAACCGCGAGGATGGGTTTTCTCGGGATGTCCATCCATCCCATCCATCGGTACAGTAAAGGCCAGATACCCGGTGGTCGGCTTCGCAAGGGTTTTGGAGAAAATGATGTATCAATACTCGGCTCGTGCCTTCCACTTGGGAGGCCCAGAGGATTGTTTGGAGAGGCATTGCCCACTCAATTCCCCTGCTTTGATTCCTTCAAGCACCCGTGAACCATTCTTCTGCAACTTCAAATCTGGGAAGGGAGGGCCGGCTCCCAACCCTGCGATTCCGAGATGCCGTTCCAGCGTGGGAAAGAGGCACGATGATCTTGGGAAGTGAGAGATCTCAATGGAAGTGACCGTCTGGACCATGACGAAATCCCGTCGACGGGAATAGATAGCCCTCTTGTCTTCGCCATGCAATGTTGATTTGGTTTTCTCCTGACCGCAATTTGAACGTCGCCCCCCCCCCCTCCGTGGCTCAGGTTCTCGGCAAAATTTTGTGAGCGAATGGCTCCAAAGATCCCGCCTGCTGCAATCTTACGGGATTAGTTACACGATTGGAAAGTACGACGGACGGTTCTTCAATAAGGTGCAAAAGATAGCATCGTGGGAAAGCCTACCGGTAGCACCCACCACAGCGGTGCTCAAGAACCCACGCAGCTATCTGTAGGCGTTGTGCGTCAAGATGCAGCCGATGACACCCTATCCCAGCGCCATCCATATTACAGCGGTAGGAACAACGCTGTACACAGATCATGTCGCACTCAGATGCGTGGAAACACTCCCCCCATCGGAGCACGGCAGCTCCCAGGTCGTCTGCTGAACCACTGCCTTGGGTTGCAGCGTTGCGCAGCCACGTCGCGAAACCCTACCCTTCTCAGCGCTCCATACATGCTTCAAAGTCGAAACATATCCAAGGCAAGAGGTTATTGTTGTAAACAAAGGTATTGTTGAAATTGTGTCGAAAAAAGTCCTCGCTGCTGCATGTCTTATGAAGTAATCCGTGCCAAGTGGTCTGGTAAGCCAGGCCAGGCAATTCTTTCACGATGTCTGCTTTTCCAGAGCTTCCCGAACCCTCATTCGACCCCGTATCGAGGCTCTGTTCCAGGGTGATTGGCAGGCACCCACCCCTCCAAGTATAAAAAATGATCCTTGGGCTGAAACGTATTTTTGTGCTTTTGCGAATGGCTTGCAACGTGCCACTCGGGGCACTTCCTCTATTCTACTAGAGACAAGGGCCCATTCAAAAAAAAGCATTCAAAATCCTATCAATGTGACCCTCAAAACGTGTGCCCCAAAAGTAGAGGAGGCTCTACCAGCGCAGGAATGTCCCGCTCTTCTGGTCAATGGCACTTCACCTCGTCTCACTTCCCTCAATTCTCTCGCTGGAAGTGCAAAGTGCCACTTAAGAGTTTGTGTACCATCATTTTGTCCAGGCTGTCGATCTCAGTACGCACCTTCGAGCAAAATAGGAAAGGGCGAATGAGGTACAACTAATGAAGAGTCGTTGTCCTTCTTGAATCCAAGATATAAAGGACTGCTTCAACCCAACTATCAAGAAGCATCAACCAGCTTCCAACACCTCAATTCAAAGCCTGCACCTCAAAAGCCCCTTCTCGAGCTTACAATATCTGTAGGTTCCTTGCCTCCAATTAGCGGTTGTCTGCAACTTGGAATGAAAACTGACCAGGAAATTTGCTCAGGTTTTTGCGGATCTTCCACTAGCCCACGCCATAGGACCTTGGAAAGGAGTAGTCTCCGACGTACCAATAGCCAAACAATAGCCCACAAGTTCTCATCAGCTGATATCAACATGTTGAGTCTCGCTATCCACCCTCCTTCTCGCGCCAGGCCAGGTGTGACTTTGAGCATGCCTGTTGCCGCTAGACTCGCTACCGAATACAACATCTTTGGAGAGCTCGCGCATATTTGGGCCGTTGCAACACTCATCCACAAAGATTCCGGGGAGACGCTATATGATCAGTTGGGTGGAAGGGTCGCTGATTCGGCACATCCATTGCCTGACAATGGGTCAACCGACCGGGCCTATTTCTACTTTCCAGATTTGGTCATTCATGAGCCTGGTCGTTACCGCATTCGCATTACCTTGATGCGGATGGACTACTCGCAAGCCTCGTCGCCAGATGGCGTTGTGACGGTTTGTGAGTACGTCGATACACACTCCATCACCGTCGAGAGCGGCGCCTCAACTCGTGTCAGGCCAAGTAAGTAATCCGACATGGCCTTATGATAGCCTCCTGCTAACTGGGTACAGATGCACAGGAAAGGTCCTTCTTGCGTGTGTTGAGGGATGACGGCCAACAGGTCCCTTCGTTTTAAATTGACCGAGAAGAGGAACTGAGAAGAGGAGAGGTGCAAATGACATCCATGAATCTAATGATCCTTTGGGGTTTTGACATAGATGGGAAGGATTATTATATCCAGGCGTTTCTGTTGTTTTGTTAGTGTGTGGTGATTCTATTGTATAACGTGTGGAACTTGGGATTCGGTGTTATCATACCAGGCGCTCCTTTTTCTGTGATAGAAAGGAACGGAAAGGGCATTTGGTAATAGGGCAGGCGAGAAAGGCAGTGAGTGGATGGGCAATGGATGGGCCATTGATGGGAAAATAAAGGTTACTAGATAAGAGGGTGATGAATTGCTTTCATTTTTTGATCTTGGCTGGATTTGGGACAAATGTAATTTGACTTACTTGGAACTTTCTTTCCTCGTGAATTGTGAAGGTGTTACACAATTATTGTTTTTTGCTTGACGTCCAAGTGGGTATGGTTTAAAGATATCTACCTATCTCTAGGAGGACTGTGGACTAGTAGCCAAGGATTTGTAAGAATGATGATGACCCTTGAAACAAGAATTTGATGCAGTGCAATTGTCTACCATTGTGACTGTTTTGTTTGACGAAGTTGGTAAGGGAGGTGTTGTTTCGAATGCGTGGGAGGGAGGTAGGTATTTAATAACTTGAGCGGAAAAATAATCTGCGAGGGATCGAGATCGGTGAACCAAGTGGATCCACAGGCAAGGCGAGGCAAGGCTGAGAAGTCTGCAGCAGGAACCCAGTCACAGCGAATTGAGTCACACTCCACTGCAGCCTTTTAAAGAATCCCCCGCTCCCACCCCACCACATCATTTCATGAATTCTCTTTTCCCCTCCTCCCTCGCACGAGTAACACGACACAGACTTCGCCCGAGATCCCCTCAATTCTTGTATCTGAAGCCTCTTCGCCCCTTTTCAACGCGCCTACCACTCGCGCAAACCTTCGCCATGGCGGCTACCACCACCTCGCTAGCGGATAAACTCTCGTCTCTGAGTCTAAAGGATCCTTTACCAAAATACACAAATTGCTTCCCGGAAATAAACACGGTCGACATCTATCGAGCACATCTCACATCCATCTTGACCGAGGTTACTGGGGTTGACGCCAATATCATATACCCAGCCCTACAATGGACGCAAACGCTGGAAAAGGGAGATTTGGTTCTGCCAGTGCCTGCTTTGCGAGTTAAGGGCAAGAAGAAGCCAGCGGAACTAGCAGCAGAATGGATTGAGAAGGTAATATTAGCCTGTCTAACATAAGCCTTGCCCTCTGCTAACCCACTCCAGTTTCCCGAATCTCCCTTGGTTCACAAACCAACAAGCGCGGGCACCTTCTTACAATTCTTCTTCAAAGTCGACAAGTTAGCACAGCTGCTGATACCATCCATACTTTCCCGAGGCAAAGTTTTTGGACAAAACCTCAACATCGGCTTGAAGGATCCCGAGGACCCCTCGAAGGGTCGCAAACGAATCATTGTCGAATTCTCCTCCCCCAACATTGCCAAACCTTTCCACGCTGGCCATCTTCGAAGTACGATTATTGGTGGCTTCTTGTCAAATATATACGAGGCAGCAGGTTGGGATGTCGTCCGAATCAATTACCTTGGAGATTGGGGCAAACAATACGGATTATTGGCTCTGGGATTTGAAAAGTATGGAAGTGAAGAGGCGCTGCAAGCTGACCCGATCAACCACCTTTTCCATATCTATGTCGCGATATCCAAGGATTTGGCTGCTGAGAAGGATGAGATTAAGGCCTTGAAAGACGCTGGAAAAGATGCGTCGCATATCGAGAATGAAGGATTAGATGAGCAAGCTCGTCGATATTTCAAGGCGATGACAGAAAATGACGAGAAAGCCATTGAGCAATGGAGCCGATTCCGAGCGTTGAGTATTAAGCGATACAAAGAGACGTATGCCCGATTGAACATTCATTTCGACGACTACTCTGGAGAAAGCCAAGTAAAACAGGAAAACATGGATAAGGCAGCGAAAACCTTGGAAGAAAAGGGGGTTACAGAGGAATCTGAAGGGGCTATAATTGTTGACTTTACCAAACACGTTGAAGGAAAGCTTGGGAAGAGTCTTGAGCGCCCGATTATCAAGAAGAAGGACGGCACTGCACTTTATCTTACCCGAGATATCAGTGAAATGCTTCAGCGTGTCGAAAAGTATAATTTCGATCACATGATCTACGTTGTAGCATCACAGCAAGATCTTCATCTTAAACAATTGTTCAAGATTATCGAGTTGATGGGTTACAAAGATCTAGCCAAGAAGGTTCAACACATCAACTTTGGGATGGTTTTGGGAATGAGCACTCGAAAAGGTACCGTTAAGTTTTTGGATGACATCTTGCGAGATGTAGGCGAGAAGATGCACGAGGTCATGCAGAAAAACCAAGCAAAGTATGATCAAGTTGAGAATCCTTTGGCAGTTGCCGATATTCTCGGTATCAGCTCTGTCATGGTACAAGATATGAGCGGAAAACGGTAGGTTTCGCATACTTATTCATAGATTATGAATTATCACTAACAGATCATCTAGAATCAACAACTATGAATTCAACATGGACGCCATGACGTCTTTCGAAGGAGACACCGGTCCATACCTTCAATATGCACACGCCCGACTCTGCTCGATCACTCGAAAAGCTGGACTTTCCGCAGAAGAAGTCGCTTCTGCAAACCTAGCCCTGCTTACCGAGCCCCACGCTCTCAATCTGATCCGTGTTATCTCACAATACCCAGATGTCGTGCAAAATACATTGAAGACTTTGGAGCCAACGACTGTGCTCACATATCTATTCAAGATGACGCATGCTTTGAGTTCGAGTTACGACCACCTTCGAATCGTTGGTAGTGAGCAGGAGCTAATGAAGGCTCGTATGGCGTTGTATGATGCTGCCCGAATTGTATTGAACAATGGAATGCGACTATTGGGTCTGTCTCCCGTTGAGCGTATGTAAAGGAGAAAAGGAAGATATTCGAATTGAGCGACTGCATGGGAAAATGGATGGACTGGGTATTGGTTCGACATTTGGCTGGCGTTTTATAGAATACACTCGGCACTGGGTTACGTTGTAGCTTGCAGAAGTGAAATGATTTTGCAGAAATTAAAGGAAATTTCTGATTTATGATGTGTTTCTTCTGGTGCTTAAAGCTGTGAGAAGCCTACATGGTCGCACTGCATGTCCCTGCTATTCCGCTCCCATCACTCACAGCACAGCCAAAACTGCCCCAGCAACCATAGCTCCAACAAGCATGCCAGTCTCTCTCGGCGCCGAATTAGCAGTACTAGACGGCGTTCCAATAACCTTCGCTGCCGCATCGTTCAAAGCCTTCACTTGCCCCGCATACGCGGTCTGGGCCGAAGCAGGAACATTCTTCGAGTACCACGGTTGAGCCATCAGAGATTCATAACTATATCCGCTTTTGCTGATGGATTCTCGTGCTCCCGAGGGGGCCGCTGAGAAGATTGCTGCGCGTGCACTGGTATATTGAGGACTTGCGGTCCAAGAGGTTTCTACTGCATAGAGGGCTGAGGCGAGAGCGGTAGATGCTGAGGCGGAAATGACGGGGGTTTGGGAGTAGTAATCGGAGATGACGGAGGCGCTGAGTTGGATGTCTTAGGGAGATTTGGGAAATGTTTGGGGAACCAACTTACACGTTGAGTTTTGAATCTGCGGCAAGGGAAGTGTTGGCGAAAAGCGCGAGGGTGGAGAAAATGGTTATGAATTTCATCTTGCCGGTTTCAATTTTTAGCAATTAATCGATTCAATTTCTGGTAGTAAAAAATTCTTGTCGTACTCTAGTACTTGTACAGTTCCCTTTATATACCCTCTCCCCCATAAACCGCCACATCCAACTTTTAAGCGAGTTATCACAGTGGGACTCAATACATATCAACCCTTGAACATAGGAAAGATCCACTGCCTCATTAGCCAATGAAATCATAGAACGTTAATGAAGCTCCAGAAATTTGGACTACAGCGGCTTATAATCAAGCCGATCTGACGATTTGTTGGTCGGTGTTGCTTCCCCTCGCCCCACTATCACGAGCCACTGCCTAAAGTGTCCAAGAGAAGTTGGGTTTTTATTCTTCCGTCAACCTTCTCCAAGAACATCTTACAAGTTCTATGAAGTGAACTTCCCGGTTTTGCTATGAGTTTGGCGAAGAATGAACGTAATTGTCCAGACGTTTTCGCACAATCGAAACAAATCTGTAAGGGCTGCTCTCTTGAATTTACATGTGTTGATTCACGAAAGCCATCAGGGAAATGAACTGACGTATTATGAACTGATGCATTAATGCTGTCGCACTTGACTAACTAGTCAGAAAGTAATTTGATAGCTGAAATTCTTTCTTCACGGAGTAATACTTGACCTGAGAAACATTAGACGATGATAAGTTCGTAACAGCTCATCGTCCCAAATAGGTAAAGCTGAGAAATTAACGTGAATACTCTCAATTCAAACCCAGATAGCTTGGAACAACGAGGTTGGTTGTTACATAGAGTTTGACTAAGACCCAGAAATTGTGGTACATCGAACTGTTCACTGCCCGGCTCTTGGTTACTGCGTATATGACGAGGCATATTTTGAGCATAGAGAAGAGTGGCGTCGAAAAAATCTCTATTTCAATTATTAAAAAAACTACCTATAACATAATAGCTAGAGTGCTATACAATACCTTTGCAGGGAATTAAACGAATAAAACTTTAGGCTAACACTCGCTAAGCTAATTCCTTGCAGACAACTCGATTGTTCGACACTTTTCATGTGGTTTTTTTTTAACGGAATTGGTTTGGATTAAAAGATAGGTACTTGAGAGAAATTTAAAAGATTTAAAGATTTAAAGATTTGGGCTCCCATTCTTCTGGACGCCTTCGAAGAATATAGGCAACTGTCTAAGAAAAGAGGGAGGTTAGAGGCAACCGGAGATTATTCTGGCGAGACTTCTTTGAAAGTTTCAAACCAAACAACAAGAGGCATTGCCTGCCTACTTTTCCAGCCTATCTCGCGGTGGAGTGTCTTTTGGAACGGCAGTAAACAACGTTGAGCTGGTTAATAGTTCCAGTTTGTTCCAAGTCGATAGGGCAGCTTACTCGAATAATCCTATATATCTGGAACAACGAGGCTTGATATGTGGGCAATGAACATAATAAACAAAAAATGAGGAAGGAGTTTGATAGATATCGTGTTATTCCCCAACCTCAAAGAATGTGACGAAAGTATGAAACGCATTTATCAAAGAAGCATATGGTAGGAGCAAAACGAACTGGAGAACAATGGTAGAAGCTGGGCCGCATAGGAGGAAAAAATTAACACCAGACCAATATCTGGAGATCAACAAGAATTTTCTGCTGCTCAAGGCTCGTAACAAACACTTGTTCAACGCCGCCACGAGCTGTTTTCCAAGTCTCCCTACTTTCGTGAAGGGTAGCGGGAGGCGGTGCACTGTATAGTAATTTGCATACACGAAATGTTCACACTACGAGGAGTGTGAGCGTATGAGGGTATGAAGGCATTCACAAGATGAAAGTGGCGTGTTCCTCGTCGTGGGGTGAGGGGGCTTTGAAATCGAACGAAGTGGCCTGATGTTTTTTTAGGTAGGAGGCGGAAGGAGGGACGGACCAATCACGGCGAAGGCCTCTATCGACAGGGCTCACTTCCCAAGTCGCGATTTCAAGGTGGGCTGATAGCAACGAATTAAGCAGCAAACGCAAACAGAATCAACGCCACCTGATCTCAAAACCTTCCCTGAAACTAGCTGTATAGCACCATACGAAGCTTCCATCGAAGCCACCAAGATGGCGCGTTCCTCGATCCAGAAGGCCACTCCCCCCACAAGAGTACTCGAAATCATATAAAAGACATCTGCGTCTCCAAGGAGAAATGACTTCCTCAACACCAAGAACAATCATCATATCATCAAGGCATACCGATACCATAAAGCCAAAAGCAATCGACATATCATCCTTGCCTCCAATTCCCATCCAGAACCCAAAGCTTGTTCTGACCCACGATATAATTCGCAACACCAAAACACTACACTGCATAATCTACACGAATCAGCGACCTAGCCCCGAACGAGACTACACCGCAGCAATGAGAGGATACGCTGGTATTATGAGCACAAGTTGCAACAAGGACATCGAATTGAACGGAAATGGAAACAAAGTACACATGGAGGAATGCCATCATCTTTGGATGCCTCGAGGCGAGACCAAGAACAATCCATTGTGGCATTTGAGGATTAGCGTGCTGAGAGATCAATGCGTCCGGGGCGACTGTCCCAGCAAAAGTTTTGTAAGCCATGCCTCGTTCCCTTTCTAGAGTTGCAGTTGGCTAATGATTGACACCAGGCATTCGTTTCTCAAGACAGTCTTGCCAAGGCAGCCTTCCAACTCGAATCCGCATTCAGCGAAGTGTTTGACATCAGAAAATGCGGAGGAGAAGCACCAGATGCCATGGGAGGTCGCGTCAACGACGGAAGATCGGAAAACATCACAATTTCGTTCTCGACAGACAAGGCTACCGCAGGTTGGGAAGAGTTTTTAGGAAAGCTGCAATCTCTTGAGAAGGAGTGGACCGAGGAGGGAACGAGCATGCTCTGAAGAACGACCCGGGGAGGGGGTTTTATATTCTTCATTCCGACTCCGAATTTATGCGATAAAGGAACTGGATTATGAGGCGGACGGAAACGAAGAAGTTTGACAACCTTTCACGTCATATTTTGGTCACAGGGTTAATGCTGGGGAGTAGTCTGTGACTTCTTTCGATTGGCGCATCGCGATGGACTTTTACAGGTAGAAAAGAGCATTTTGGGATAACACGGAGTTTGTTCGCATTTTCATGGAGTCCTGGGGAAGAATATTATACACAAATTCAATTTTATACACAAGAATTAGGCAATCACATTTACTTTATCGATTGGCCCCGAAAATTTCCTGTTGGACTTGAGCCCCCTTTAATCTTCATCAAAGACGTTTGAGTTTGAGTGAGCAGATATATTTGGAGATTCGAAATACGACGGTCTTTGATTCACACCCTAGCCAAAGGTAAATTTGGTAAAGTCGAACCGATGAAACGGCAAGTACCTTCGTACTCATGCGTCACAGCGTCCACCCTTGATTACAACGTAGTAGTATAGTTCATGAATCCGGGAGAAACTAGATCACTAGTTTACTGTGCATTTGGTAAGACTTGGAGTACATACAGGATGGGATTCAATTCAAGGGACTGTGACAGATGAAGCAAGTCATAAAAACACTGGAACTGCAACAACAACTTCGTCAGCACTTTTCAATCCGGAAAATCCCCATCAACAATTATGACAGTCTGAACATAAGGTGATTATTTCAGTCCAAAGTCCAATGTGCACGAGTAATTGAACCAATCATTTCCCCTCGACCCTTCGCAAGCATTCTCGGTTGTACCCGGCCCTACCTCGTTCATCCCATGCATGAACTCGGCTCGTCGGATCTCCATTTTGAAACCGTCAACACTACCATTCTGGTACAAACCTTCAAAAACAGTGGCCTGAAATGGTAATTTGTATCTCATCGTGGCCATTTCTTCAGTGAAGATGTGAAGAAAAACGGTTTGATCGTCCACGGCGCCGCTAACAAGCGCAACAGGTGGTTCACGAGAACAATGCCATACCAGGTTTCCCCATTCAAGCTATCAATTACGGAGAGTTTGCCCAGGAAACGGGGTGTTAGCGTGACACCACCAAGGCTGAAATTGGGATTCCACGATGAGTAGTTGCTTTGCCTACCATTTGCTTGTCCGCTTCTTCTTTCTTGCTCTTTGGTCTTTTGCTTCAGTTTCCACCATCTTTTGTTTCTTTTTCGCTCCTTTCTCCATTGCTCTGCCCGGTCATGATGCTTTTCAACTTTTCTTCTTGATATAAATATTTATTTTTAATTACAACAAACAACTTGGCATTTTAGCACTGGTTTCCTATGGTTCCGGATTCCTCGCTGGGAGAGGCTTCTCTTCTATTTGGATCTTTTGTCGAAAACAACATGGAGGAAACACACGAAGAAGAACAGGAGGGGTCAGATAATCTCATCTTCGTCCCAACAGCAACCGTCACAGTTATACAACACATTACAATCCAAGACCAGCAATCACTCATTACACCCCCGCCAAAGATAGATCTCCTGCGGCGAGAACCTCAAAATAATGATCAAGCATGTCAACAAGCTTCGCGGAGCGCGGACGAAGCTGCTCGACAAGCTCAACAATCCGCCTCACAATCGATAGGGGAGGCACAGCGTTCAGCTACGGATGCGGCGAGGCAAGCATCTCAATCTGCTTCACAGGCTATTCAGCAAGCACAACAAACGGCCAAGCAATCCATAGACGAGGCTTCGAGAAGTGCCGCACAAGCAGTGTCTGCTGCTAGTCAAATGGTGGCCAGCATACAGGCTTCGGCATCGCAGGCTATTAGCAGGGCAAATGGATCAGTCACAAGTGCACAGATGAGCGCTTCCAGTGCTCTCATGAGCGCTTCATCAGCTCAGGTATGTCTATAGAGGGTTGGAAGATTGCAGAAGCAGGATAATTGAAAAGGATATTGATCTAACCATGACATAGATGGGTGCTTCGAGTGCAGTTTTGCAAGCAGGTGCCGCTGTAGCAGCTGCAACAGGTATGCTCTGCGTATTTTCCGTAATATTGCATTGATATTAACATGATTCTAGGTTCGGCTGCCGCTGCCGGTTCCTCCTTCTTAGCCGCAGCTGCAAAAGCAACCCAGGGTGCCCAGTCATCGGCTGTAGGAGCTGCTGTAAGATTTCCAGACATATAGATCCTCACCAAACTCATATATATGTACTAACCTTCCATTCTTATAGGCTGCCGCGTCTTCTCAAGTGAACTTGGCCTCAGCACAAGCATCCGCATCCCAAAGCGCTGCAGTAACAGCAACCCAAGCCGCTCTCGCCATTGTTGGAAGCATAATCGCTTCAGCTCTAATAACAATCCTCATCTATTTCTTAATAAGTCGACATAAGAAGTCATCTAAACGGAAATCAAAACGCGAATCCCGGCAACGAGACCGTTCTTTATCACCCGCGCCATCGTATGCCCAAGATTCGAAATACCCAATCTCCCAGAATGTCAACACAAACCCCACCGCACAATCCGCATACCAAACCACGAACGAGAGAGAGGTGGGATCCAATGATATGGCCACGACACCCGGAGGAGGAGTAACGAAAAGCACAGAGGTAAAATGGAATCCTAGTAAACCACCAGAGGCTCCTACGTTGGGGAACTGGTTGAAGATCCAGGATGGAGTCAGTCCTTTCGGTTCCATCTCTCTTCCGGCGGACAAGAAATCTCCAGGTCCTTTGGGGGGTCAGCTCAAATCACCATTACGAAGTATTCCTCCACCATCTCCGAAGCCCACGTACAGAGCACCCAGCCCACCAGCAGCCGCAAGAACACCACCAAGTCCGAAAAGAAGGAAAGAGAGTATCCCCAGAGAACGCATGCCTCTCAGACAACAAAGCATGGCCGCCTCGATACGAGATTCCGACCAAAGCTTTGCCGAAATCGGCAAAGCGACCGTAAAACAGGGTCTCGTTCGCCAAATCACAATTTCCAAGTCCCAATCCGTGCGAAAGATACCCTCGAATGCGTCTTCCCAGCAAGAAAAATCGGAGACCAAAGCCGATATCCCGAATTATATAATTCCTCTCCCAGAGAGCGAAAATGCTGCGTACAGAGAGAGCAAAGCTTCGGTTTGGACGGATGATGTTCCTGATTCGGCGAATAAACCATTTTCTCCTTCTCCGGCAAAGGGAGAGGGGAATGCAATGGAAATTCCCCAAACGAGGGGACCTGTTAGGACTACGGCTGAATGGTTGAATAGTATTCGGGATGCAGCAGCCGCAAATCAAGATACAAGCGATCTGGTTAGCAGTGGTGTCACTAATAGCACGAGGGGCACTATCGTTGGGGGATTACCTTCGAATCCCAGAATGGTTGGTGGACTGCCCGGAAATCCGAGGGACAGAAAGACAGCTATTGTTAAGTCCAACCCTCAGATTCAGAGTATGGAGGGAGAGCTGGACTGTGTCAAGGGGTTGGAGGAAAGGTTTGAAGGTGGAAATTCGAATGCGAAAGGGGGTGTCGAGACCCAGATGAGTGTGCGGTCGAGAGCCTCGAGTATAAACATGAGAGGAAGGGCGAGTAATGGTCTGAGAGTTGTTAATACACCTGGTGTTGGTAGAGCTATGTAAAGTCTGCATTTTGCTGAGCAGTGGAATTGATCCAACCTATTATTTGATGGAAGGGGAGGGGAGTTTGCGGATACCATGTCCTTTGCTTTCTTGAATATATGGAAAGGTTCGTGGAGAATATATATATTAAAATAGTTTTCTATAATGAGAACAATTTGTCGTAAATATGATACATGTGATCCGCAATCCAGGAGATGTAAGAGAGACTTACACCTCGCTAGCTAGGGGCCATCTCCGGCAGCTGTTCGCTTAACGACTTTTCAGTTATTCGCGATCGCATCCGCATGAGCCCTAGCAACCCAAGCATAAGCAGTAACATACTTATCCATGAATGGAATTACCTCCACCGCCCCTGGAGTATTTCTCCAGTCACGCATCAAGTCGGAAATGAGAGCAAACAACCCCATCAACTTCACACCAGCGGCTTCCATCCGTCGATTGGCATTGTCGGCAAGTGTTTTATCAAAAGTACCCGATGCTTCAGTGTTGGCCCAAACACTATACCCCGCTTCGATGAGGGAAAGAGCGAGGAAAGTGGTGCATATATCGGTTGTGATGCCCGCAATAATGATTTGTGATTTTCCTGTGGCCTCGACGGCTGCTCGAAACTCGGAACTGTCCCAGGCGTTGACTTCACCACTGCGTTTTACGATTGTAGCGTTGGGGTTCATCTACAAGTTGTCTCAGTTAACAGCTTATCCAAAACTCTAGAGGGGCTTTTCTTACCTCGAGAATCTCGGCGGGTACCATTCCATTTGGTCCAGTTTCACCGGAAGATGTGATGACTGTTGGTAGCCCAAACAACGATGCCAATCCTGCATGGGCAACAATCGCATTTCTGAATTTGGTTGGCTCGATATCACCAACTATAGAGGCGAGCCCTATTTGGTGATCGATGATAAGGAGAGCCTGCAAGTTTTATTATTACGAGAATGGCTTCTTGTTAGATTATTTGACATACTACATCGGTTTTGTTGAGGCGCTCGAATGTGTAGCCTATTGTCGTCAGTTAAATGATTTTGTACTTGGGAATAAGAAGGAAAAGTACCTTGCGCAAGAGTGGTGCCTATGAATGCCAAAGTAGAAAGAAACGTGGTCTTCATAATTGTGGTTGGTGGGGTGGTCGCTTGAATGTGAAAAGGAGTGTGGAATGATCGCGAAATGAGCGGTGGATGAATGGGGATGGCTGTCCTTTTGTATTAGCAGAGGGAATGGTGGAAGTCCGAAAGACCCGAATAATACTAGTTTGCAATCTCGTTTTAATCTCATGAAGTTGATTGAGTTCGACAAAAAACGGGTGTGACGTTGAGACGAACGCTCTTCCCCATAATAAGAAAACCCATCAGACGCTACAAGCAAACAAGCAATGAAAACATTGAGATTTAGAAACCTAAAAAAATATGGTCCAATAGGAAAGCGAGGAGCCCTCCAACCGAGATTTCCGAGCAATCCGGGGAGGCTGTGATATCAGATGACTAGTCTTGGATTCTTCTTGACTTCCAACTAAAACTAGGAACCGAATGTCAACTTGGTTTATATAAGTGGACGACAGATCAATTTTCAAAGGCTAATAATTCAAATCTGCCGCGGCATTTGAGAAAAGGGTGTTTCCAAGATATATCGTACGGGCATATCCCTACACCTCGCTTATTACCCATTTGCCAGAGTCCGACTTTTCAGTGGCCCAAGTCGTTGGTATCAGTTGGGTAGTCACAGAATTTATCAAAAGGGCGAAAAGATTTGCATGGGCACGCAGAAGAAAAGGAATCATCAAGTATAACAATCCAAGTATTTTCATGTGTGAACCCTCGCCAAGGCCCCATCAACTTGCAACCGGTTGCTAGAAACTTCATAAGATTATTAAAATATTTAATTCTGATGCTTTAACTCAAAACTGTTAAGGTCCTGGCATAATTATCTAAGCATACGACGAAGGATGACTGCCGTCTATACAGTTATTGATAGGCATCAACACATTTTGCATATATACCACTTTTTGCGGCGTCTTAAAGATACATTTTCTACTCATTTGTTTTACTTCTACTCAGTATTACTAGCACAATAAGGATGCCATCCGAAAACTTCGTAACTTGGCCAAATAAGAACAACATGCGCATACATTAACATACGCATCTGTATTCGGTTTTGACCCGCCGTACTATAATTCCACTAGTCCACGACCAACCACTGAGTCTGTCTACTTCCTAGCTGCAATCTTCTTCATTTCAATAAGATCATTTCCTCGGTCTAATGGTTGCAAGCTCCGACCTAGCCATCCAATCTTTATTATCTTACTCATCTCCAACCCGCAATAGTTGAATAGCCCGGGTTTGTAATCTCCATAGTTATAAGCCTCGTTCTATAGACATCTAACAATTTCTCCCCAATATACACCCAGAGATCCAAATCCCCCACCCACTTCTTGGGACACTCATTAGTAAAGCCGGAAAACGTGGCGGTCGCAAGACTATAACTCCGGAACCCATTTCTATATTTCTTTACGATTTCCAATGCGGACGCGATAGTGGTTAACTTATTTTGCAGAATCTGTTCAGAGTTCTCTTCGGGGTGGTCGATGATGGTTATTATTAAACGGGCGGCGTTGATGAAGAATTCGGGAGACCGACTCAGTGGTGCAACTATGGGTGTGAGCTCTGTGTATAGTGGAGTTTCACCAAATATCTCCCAGGACATGTCTGAGGGAAAATTTATGTTTGTTTTACCTAATGTTTTAGAGGCATGAATGAGATCGGGGACGTAAATGTCCAAGTCGCCTTTATAGTCCTCTATTGACCATAGATTCATAACACACCAATCCTAGTTGTTGCAAGGTTAGAGAGGAAGAATTTTTGGGGCGCATATGCTGGAGGGGGAGATAGAGAAGGGTACTTACAAGTCCTCGCAGAATGTATTGGATTACCTCTTTCTGCAAAGGGCTAATCATTTCCGAATGTGTCACCACTGCTCGAATTTCGTAGACTATCTCCCTCGTATCTTTATTCCAAGCGAGTAAATCCTTTCGGCGATCCACAGATTTGGAGGTGAGCTTCTCGTATTTTATCAAATTCTTGACAACCTCCTCGTGGGCAGTACGAGCCTCATCGATGATTACTAGGACACGATAGAGTTCTCTTTCATCTACGGTTGGATCCTGTCCAAATTGTCTCCCCAGAATTTCCAGCTCCCGAGAAGCTACTAAGGACTTCTCGCGCATGATATTCATGTTCTTAAGATAGTTCATCTCAAACTCGTCTTGAGCCCATAAGCTTGCTCCAAAGTCGTGTACTGGTTTGTCTTCCGGCGAAAGGTCTATAGCGCTCATCAGCGCTTTTAGCTTGTCGGAGGTTGACGTGTTTGTCAAGTTTTCGATTTGCTTATCAAGTTTCTTTTCAACAAACCATTCTCCTTTAATATTTTTCTCGCGACTAAGAATACAGCGAGAGGCTTGGAACCGAGAGCGCCCGTGAAGTACCCCGTATCCATACCTATTTGACCTGTCAATTTCGCCGAAACACCCATAAATGGCAATTCAGGAAGGCAAAAGAGTGGAATTGTGTAATACTTAGTAGAGTAAAGCTTGAACGCAGAGCAAATCTCAAAAATATTATCCTTATGACTTACTTTCGAACACCGATGTCCTGCTGAAATTAGACTTTATCTCAAAGTTGGAGAATGTGAACACTAACCCAAAAGGTATCATTTTGCATATCTGAAAGTCATCAGCAAGCTCATTTTCAGCAAGTAAAAGATGAATATACCTTCGTAGAAAGCTGCTGGAATAGGACAATAAGTTTGCGTTTGATAGAGCGGTGGAGTCAATAGAACAGTGGTTCCAGCCCGCTCTGCGTGCTCCTCGGTTGGATATTCTATTTCCAACCAAAAGCCAAGTGGAGAAGTCATCCCTCTAAATCCCCGCTCCCCGGAGTATACTTTTCTAAAGGGTGACGGACTTCCACCAAAGAGCTTTAAAGTCAAAATAATCAGTTTTGAAATCACGGTGAAGAACCGAGAATAATCTTACGTGAAATTCAAGGGCCCATCCTAGTTCCGAGATGGGATCGTTACCCATGTACTAAAGAATCTCAAAGTCAGTATGTCGGAGAGCAAAATCTCAGGATCTGTCACAAGAATATCGAGACGGATGTCTGGTCTTATTCACTTGGCGACAATTTATCCAGAGAAATTGGGTACTCACAGGCTCGTGGGCTTTGCCCAACGCCCATGCACCATCACATTTAAGAAAATCTTCCACACACCACATAGCATGCTACACTTTCAATTAACCTCCCTCAGTTCGCGGTTCCAAGGTGATACTACCCACTATTAATTCATGAACCAAAGTATTAGCGGCAAACCATTCCAACCCCATTCTTTCTGCGTCATTTAAATCCGGTCTCATAAGAGGAAGGATCATCTCGTAAGTCAAATAGAGCGTGACCTTCTTATAGCAGTTCATGTCGCCTGCGGCCAAAGACATCCCCGTTAGTCCCCAAATCTTGTCGTTCGTAGCACTCCCATCAAATGGACTTTGATAATTCTCCTTGAAACCCAGGACAAAATTGAAATTCCCCAACAATTCCGCGAATGTCACAATTTTTGCTGCCTCAGCGGCCCTTGTGTCAATGGGTGGGTCTCTGAATGCGATTTGCTTTAAACTCTTCGTTGTGTTCGGCGGACGTCGAGAATTATCCACACTCTTCCGCTGCCCGAAGAAGAAAGCGTCTATCTACCACACTCGTATCAGCGCGAAACCAACCCAACAAGTGAAGAGCCAGGGCTCTCTCGAACTACTCACAAATGGCAAAAGATGCACACTGGAAATGGTATACGTGGCAATTCTCAAAATGGGCAGCATCACCTCCCAAACAAGATCATTCGCCGCCACCCAAAGGCCCCCCAACCCATCTGGTTTATTCGGCAACTCGTTTAGCGAATACAACTCTCGTCCCGCCCGAGAATTAACATCCACCTCCCACCTGTCCCTCTGCAGGATAGGATGAAGCTCGAGACCCAGGGTTGACTGCCGTAGCTTTCGAGTCGTCACCGCATCCAAATCATACAATTGCCTCGCCGTAAAGCCTTTGAATAGGCTTCGTTGCTGCTCTTCAAAGGCGGCATGATATTTTTCAAGAACGGCGCGTTCCCCCTTGGACAATTGGGCCATGTCAAAAGCGCTTGGGATGGGTAGGGGCGCCAATTGTTCTATGGTTATCTGGCCATTGTTGGGGTCTCTAGATGCATATTTGTCGAGCCATGGTGTTGGAGAAGGGGTCCTTCCGCCTGTGTATCGATCTGGGGGTCCTCGATTTCTGTCTGAGCGTCTTACGCTCATCGTGGCTGCAAACTGGGATTTTGCAGCTGGATTGGTGGGTTTAATTTTCTGCTCTATGTTCCCATAGATGTGAATAATTTTTTGGGCTGTGATGCGTCGGGTAAGTACTTCTTTGTCTTTGACCCCGGAAACAGATGCGAAGCTGTCAAAGGACAAGAATTGGGCAATACAACAGCCCGCCACAAACACTCAACATAATTATCCTACAAAGCAACAATGTGATGAAACCACTCTCACGTGACGTATCCAATTTCTAACATAACTGCCATCAGGGCTTCAAAGAAAAAGGTGCTTCTCAGACCGTTCTCCTTCCTTTTAAATAGGGATCAATACGATGTTCTTCTGGGGTTGCCAAACAATTTTGATTCTTTTTGAAATATGCCAAGGAGTATAAAATTTATAGGTATACGTGCACTGCTGTCAAGATTATCATTACCAACGACAGACTAGTTTACTATTATACTCTAATAAGTTACGTTAAGAATTACAGCATCAGCTCTTTGAAGAAAATTGTCAAAAGTCGTCGATTATACGAAAAAAAAGTTCACAATCCTATAATGTATTATAAAAAAATAAAGCTAAATTAAGCAAGCCACTTAAAACAACCTCGCCCCCCCCCCGCCCCCTCTTCTAACATTCCATGTAGATTACCTCTTCTATTATCTCGAAGACATTTATATAAGAAGGATTAACTAAGCCCTATATACCTTAGAGGACAAGACCGTATAAACCCTCACGCTTTTCGGTGCCCTCCCCCCTTCCAGCTTAGGACTTTCGCTCGACAAGATCCAGGATATATATTTTTTGCATAATAATTCTTGTGGTGGCTGTACGGAGAGCTGGTGACAATGGAAGGTACTCTGTCCTGCATTGCCAAGGAGTCCCGATTCTTTAGGCCCACAGAAAGAGGAGGGAATTCTTAGAAAGAAAAATGGGAATTCACAAAAGAGTGTAAGTTTGTTCATGTTTCATTTATGTATTTTATTTCTTGATCGCTTATGTCTCATAAAGAGGATTCCTATTGAAACCCTCATCACCCCTAAATACAGTCCATCCACCCCCATTCAGTCCCAAGCCCTCCACCCAAATATTACTCCTTGTGAAAATGCAAATGTCATGTACCCCATCCCATATCTGCAAACCCCCCCCCCCCCCCCCCCCCCCCCCCATAAGCGTCTTGCCTGAGCCCAGTAACATTTCATGAACACATCCCAATAATTTGCAAAAAAAAGTACCCCCCATGATGATGAAGGAAAAACGTAAATAAATCATCTAGCAGATCCCACTCAATCCAGCAAAAGGTCTGCGGAAAGCCTCTGCTCCTAACCAACCCCCAGGCGCAGGCTTCTTCTCTTCCGACGGAGAAGGTGCAGGTGCATTCGCAGCCGTACTCGAGAACAACGGATCATATTTCTCCTCGCGAACTTTAGACATCAAGACCTGGCTGTTCCATGCTTGCCAATCGTAGAGCGAAGCTTCAGGCTTGAAGATATCATCGTATGGTAGTTCTGCCATGGCACCCATGAAGGTCTGGAAAGGCGCGGGGGTTTGTTGTGCTTGTGGCAGAGGTGTCCAGGTGGGAGTTGGGTATTCGTGGTGGTGGTGTGACGTGGTGGGGGAGAGCATGGGCGAGGAACTCGAGGATGACAGGCTGGAGAGAGAACTCGAGGAGTGAGGGGATGTTGAGAGAGTTGGCTCGTTGGAGAGAGAGGGCCAGGTTGTGTCTTCGTACAAGGCGTCGAAAGAGGAAAGTTCTGTAGGTGACGATTCTTCTAATTGTGAATTCTCAAGAGGCGAAGTGGAGATTGAGAGCCAATCTGGTTCGGTCAATTCAGGTTTTGGTTCCTGTTCGCGGCGGCTGTAGCTTGGGATGTAGGGTTGGAGGACGATGGTGGATTCTATCGAGGAAGTTCTGGTCATGGGTGTAGGTGGTTCGTCGTAGGAACTCGAGGAGCTGGCTTTGGAAAGTTTGCGCTCTGGACGCGAGGTCTGTCGCCGTTTGGTACTACCTTCCTGTGTATACGATGGTCTGCGAGAATTGACAATCTTGCCGCTGTCATCTCTCCAAAGTCTTTTGCGGGTTGCTAAAACGCCCAATCCCTCTCCTCCAGCCTCGTCATCCTTTTCCTTGTGGCGAGCCATGTGCCTGTCTGTTTTTCGCATTAGACGGTGTTCAAAGAGAATTAAAACCTCGAATTCAGAGATCATAGGTATTTATTGTTACATACCAAGCAGATCTCGACGGCGGAAATGGGCGCTACATCTTAAGCATGTGTTGTTGCCATCCTTGTGGTTCAAAGCGTGACGGTGTAGATGTTCGGATCTCGAAAATGATTTTCCACAGTTTGGGAAACTACAGCCAAACTTCTTCTTGGTAATATTGTCGGCGCAGCACTTGGAATTGGTGGTCGAGTTGGAGGACATGGACTGCGAGCGTGAGGTGGTGGGAGCCATGGTGTTCGGTCAGCCTTCTGAATTGAGGGGTTCCCAGGTTACTTTTTGTGTTGTGTTGGGTGAAGCTATAGCTGTGTAGATGGTAGAAGCTTTCTTGCAGAGCTTTCCTTCCGTACCAGAGAGCTTTATTGATGGTTAACGAAGAATGGGGGAAATGAGGGGTCCAAAGAGACGTGGAGATGGTGAGTATATGTAGTTCCTCACTATCTTGGCCTGTCGTCGCGGAACAATTTCCATTCTTTGACTTTCATCCACAAACTCGTGCAGCATGACGAACGCTCGACCGATGATCGGGCACTGTCGACCGCGTCGGGGTACTTTCCCTTCCATCCTTGTCGTCGCCAGCATTGCTCACCCTGGCCCTTGCGACCAGAAGACGGCTAGAACCCTGCGCTTTTCAGTGTTCAGTGTACTCAGTAGTAGTGAAAGGCTGGGATTGGGTTTTGGTGGGCGAGTGGGGGAGCGAGGAGCGGCTGTTTGTATCCACGTTGGTCGGCAAGGGCGCTGGGGGCTGCATTTGACTTCACTGGACTGCAAGTCTGCAACACTGAATTGAGTGCAAGACTGCAAGCAGCCAGTAGGGAGCCAGTCACCGTGTGGCGGAGGGTTGAGTCTGGCATAAAAATCCGGACGAGTATGCTCTCTCGAGTCAATAGCGAGGGGGTACTAGTGAAGAATGGTCATGTATTGTTTAGGTAAGCTAGTAGTAAGTAGCTCTACTATCTATTTTTCAAGATTTTGTTGAGTGACAACCTGCAAAAGCGACTGACATTGGATAGGTAGAGAGAGGTAGGTAGGTACCTGAGGTGTCATCGACAACGGGGTATTTGTGGAGTTACTCCGTATGTACATTCGACGCTAGCAGCTCGCGAAGGGCAAGGGCAAGGGGAAGGGTATCTTTCTCCTCTTCTTTATTGAATTGCTGGAGAAGTGGCTCTTCTTCTCTTGGTGCACGGAAGGCCTCCACTTGGTTCAAGGTTCGGTCAGTGGTCAGTCAGCCTGTCCACGATGAAAAGTGCTCAATTAACATGACAGCTTCATTTACAGATTACGGATGTACCCAGCTATGCAAAATACGAAATGCTGGGGACATCCCACGCCCTTAACCTTCTCACCTCTTGAACCGTTGCCATTTTTCTTCTCCTTCTGCAGAGCGCAGGTGCAGGTGCAGGACGCGCTGTGCAACCATTACCGCCTGCAACTTCCAATTCCATGTCCAAAGGCAACCCAGAGGCAAATGAAAAATGACAAAAGTCCCGGCTTTCGCAGACTCTCCTACAAGGACTCACTTGCCGTGTTCCGTTCCGACTCGTTACCCATCCACAGCCCTCACACCTGCGACTCAATCAACTCGAACTGCCCTTTGACAGCTGCAGTGCGAGTATCACTAATATGCACATCACCGTCGACGGCGCTCCACCTCCTCCGCCTCCACTGCGAAGAGCTGCGAAGACTGGAGTCTGTTGTACCAAAACGGCAACTCTACCAGCCCCTCTGCCCCTCCTTCAACCAGGAGCACCACATCGATAACTTTCACACACGCAACGTATCATTCGCTCCGCTCCGCATCTTCAACCTCTCGCCTCATCTCGTCAACTCAGGTTTGGTCGAGTGGTCCACACGGGTCCCTGTCCTATCCAATCCTGTACTTCCCACTAGACGACTATGAACTGCTCGCTTCAATTCACGGCGTGTCAGGGTCGTGGGGCACTGGACTGGGACCACCGTCAATCGGCCGGTGCGACAAGTGGTTTCCCCCTCGATGGAGTACGGTGGAGAGAGGCTTCTTCTTTCCCCCATATATCCCCGGCCATCGCACCACACAGAGCTCTCATCGCGAGTTGACTCCCTGCCCAAATTACCCCTCCTACCCCTCCATAAGCACGCTAAAAGCGCCAAACCAGCTTCACTTGGAAACGGCTGGGTTCACAACAGGGTTCTGGCTGGCGCCTTCGCCTCTTCCACATTTCTGGCAGCACGCTAGAGAGTTGCCCGAAGAGAGGACGAGATGGCTTGCGGAGTAGAAGGCCGCCCGGCGTTCTTATCGTGCATCCAATTACTTATCACGGCCATTTAATTCTGATTCTACTTCGTTCACCTCCGATGGTATTGTTGACACTGGATGGGAATGATGGTGCAGCTATCTGTGAGCATAGCAAGAGGTATGGATTACAGATGTACCAACAGCCAAGGTGTCACTGAGACCTGGAAAAGTTAATTGACCTTCTGGAAAGAAGTGGGCAAAGAGACCCTTCAACCCTTCAACCCTCCAGAAGTCTGAAAGTCATTAAGCTTAACTAACAAATGCCAAGACGGCGTACCAACCGCGCAAGCACTCGAGTAACATGGCAAAAGCTTCGAGAATCAAGAGTAAACTTTCTCCGATCGGCCAAAAGGCCGTCGTCTGTCGGCCCTGCTTCTCTCGAGGGCTTCTTCCCGCCGCTCAATCGACCTACCGACCACCGAATCGCTGACTCTGGGGGCTGTATCAAAGCGATTCCAAAGGCCCTTTACAAATACAAATAGAGGGGTAACCCCTTCATGCAGGCGCGGCTAGAAATGGCCCATCAAATTCATCACTTTTTCACTCCCGTATCAATCAATCAACCTCGGTCGGCGATTGCCGTTATCACTGTTATCCTACCCCTTTCAACCAATACCAGCCACTGCCATCGCTCAGAGTCATCGGAAAAATGACGGACAACTCTGGAAGTTAGGTATGAATGGAGAATCACCACACGTGAGGATAGGCGACCTTTATCATCCCTCATTACAAAAAGAAGTTACCTAGACCCCCCCCCCCGAAAGGTCAGATCCCTGGGTTTTGGTCCCTGTTCCCCTCGTCATTAAATCAATCCCCGTGTTCTGTTCTCATACGGAGTAGCCCAGCAAGCCGGTTTGCGGAGTTCAGTAAGCCCGTACCTCACCACGATCAATGCCAATGTATCAACCTAAAAATATCACAGGCTTCCCCCGCCTCTCATCTCCGTATTGGAGAATTACGTGTCAGTCACGCAATTCCCAGGTTCTGCTGGTCATCGTAATCGATTATACAATCAATGATTCCTGATTGGATCCTGGAGCTAATAGATAGAACGAGGTTTTCCTTTCCATCCTCGCTCCAGCATCGGCACACACACGCCTGCCTATGCCTGCCGGAGGGAAATCAAGAGGTGGTCACGACTCAGGAATCTTGCGGTGAGTGGAAGAGCGCCAGTCGGTAAGTTTACCGAGAATTCGACGTCGGTCTTTGTCGGAGGCAGCTAGTACAAACGGTTATTTTTGTGATGAGTCAGTTTTTTGGGATGTTATCTAGCCGATATTTCCCCTTTTGAGTGTTTCGTGTGCAGTATGCATGGCTATTGAGCACATGATGCTTTCTGAGATTTGAAGAGACGTGGCGGGAGAGATTACATGTTAAGGCATCATTTGCTGTTTCTACTTACATTCATCTCGCAGTTATATAGCGTGAGCAACTATGTTATAGCAGGTTGCTAATGACGTACGATCAATACGATCACATGATATTTATTTATTCTCGTCTGTTTGATTTTTTCTTTCCTTCGCTCACTTTCGCGCCACCTCTCTGTTTCTGCGAACTATTTCTTCTTGTCGGCTGTGTTTCATTTCCTCTTACAGTAATTTCTTGGTTTGAAGCATCTAGCTGCTGCTTCTTGGGCTCGAGCATGTCTTCATTCTTTTCTCTTAGTTTTCTAACTCCTCTTCGTTCTACTAAACGACTAGAACAATTGAGTTCTCTATTCTTTCTTCTTTCTACACTTTTTTCATTATATATATTTTATCGTTAAGTGTATTCTTTAATATATTCTCTTCTATTATAAATAAATATCTATTAATCTCGAGTAAGACCTTATAAATAATTTCTAAAATATATATTAGAAATAATAAGAATAGCTATATCTAAAGAGTATAGTTATATCGAAATATTCTTTTTTAAGAACTAGTCGCGAAGATTAATATTTATTAGACTTCTTTTATAATAGTTTTCTTTAAAGAAACTTACTTTTAGTTATTAAATATTTATATAAATATTAAATTTTAACTTATCTATATATTTAAAAAGAGTACTTTCTTAGTAGAAAAGAGAGTAGTAGAGTATAGTATAAGTTTAATAATATATACTTATCCTTCTAGTCTTAGAGGTTATATAAGATACTCTCGAATACCTTTTCTTAATATCTTATAATATATCTAATTTCTATTCTTTTTTTAAAGTAGAGAAGAAAAGAATTTAATTCTAGAAATAATAGAGAGAGAGAGAGAGAGAGTAGAAGAGTATTAGTAAAAGACAAGTACTTTTTAAAAGATAAGTTCTTTCTAAGTAAATTATTCTATTAGATAGAAGAAGTAGAATAAACGTTTTCTTTAGTATTTTTAGAGTAATTTAAATTAATAAATAAAGTTTAAAAGTGTTTTATAAAGAAATTAAAAAGGAATTTTAAATTAATTTATTACTTAATATAATCTAGAATAATAAGACTTATTAAATATAAGAAAGAAATAGTTTAAAAAATAACTTAGTAGGTTTATAGTACTAGGCTACTACTAATTGACACTTTTTATTTTACCTCGTACTCTATTAAAATCTTAACTACTCTTTTGTTTACTATAACATCAATTTATATAGGAATTAAATAGTAATTATATATATAGATAGATAGGAGCTAGAGCTTTATTTTGTACTACTAGGAATTAAAAATAAAAGCAGCTTAAAAGCTAGTACTTTATATACTACCTATCTGCTACGATATAGGCCTCTATTCTAGAGAGTATACTTTAATATAAAACAATAAAACTAGACTTATCTAGAGTATCCCACGCTGCTTATAGAGCACTTTCAAGCTTTTGTCTTGAATATTCACTAGTAGAAGTATCCTTAGCTATATCAGGGAACATATTAAAGACTCTCTTCTTAAGTATCTACTAGATGTACTTAATAGGGTTAAGGTCAGGAGAGTAAGGAGGCTAGTTCTTTACCATTTCAATCCCTTGTTTAGTAAACTACTCTTTAACCTTTCTAGTAGTATATATAGATGTATTGTCCTGTATAAACATATACCCAGGGTCTAAAGACTCGTGTGTTAGAGCTACTTCCGCGTTAAGGACCTCGAGATAGCTTTTAGTACTATACCTATGCTTTACTAACTTAAAATCTCTATCTATAATATATAGATTCGTCCTTCCAAGGTCCTAAAAGCATCCCTAGACCATAACCTTTATATTCTTCTTACAATTGTAGGTTTATACTATGTCTCTTGCCTATTTGTTGTCCTGCGAAGAACAGAATACCCACTCGTCTCTTTTGCCCTTCCCCCGCTCTACTGAACACTCATTGCTCTATATATACATACCCCATTCCTCCACGTTTCTGTTCCTATTCCTTAGACACCAAGCAAGTCTTTTAGCCGCATTCGTTTCTGTGAGTAAGGGGCGCCGGCGCGTGCGCCAGTTCTCGATTCCATGCTCTTTAAGAATACGCTTGATAGTAGTAGTAGAACAATCTAGCGCGTAGTCCTTCTTCACTTCTTCGTAGGTGCTCTTTAGGTTCTGGCATACATAGCGTAGAATATGTCGTTTATTAGTAAATGTATATAACTTCCTCCTATTCCCTTTATCTAGATTAGCGCCATTGTTACGTTATAAGTCTTAGAAGATAGTGCTAATAACGGTGGTACAGGGGCAATTCATACGTGTTGTAATGTCGGTATCTGTTAACCCCCCTATCACCATCCCTACTATTTTCCCTCTTTCGTAAGACATAAGTTGCTTCTTAGGAACATAATTCCCAGAAATAGCTCCCATAGGAGTACGTATGAGTAGCATTTTTTAGTGTTGTTGTAGGAAGGTAGGAAGTCGCGTAAAGAAAAGTTCGCGTTTTATGTCCGAGTGTCGATTAGCAGTGGAGACCGACTGTATCTATTTAAAGTAGTTATTTAAAATAATTTAAAGTAAAAAAACTTATTAGTTAAAAAATCTAAATAAGAAGAGATTATATAAATAATTTAGTAAGTTTAAAGTAATTCTCTATTTAAGATCTACGATAACTCTAGCCGTACCTCAAGGGCACCCCAGGGACCTCTTATTTCCTGATTCCTACTAAAAATTAGAGGAATCAAAAGGGTCTCGGAAAGAGTAAGAAATAAATATCTTAGATTGCCTGAATTTATTTATTAAATTCAGGGGGAGTGATGGAATGAGGAACATATTACAGGAATTCGCTAAGACGGTATAGGATAATTAAAATTTGAATATTAAGAGAAGAGGCAGTTGTACTTTAGACTAGTTTCTCCTCAACCCGTGATCTGTCTCGGCATATCCCCTGAACGCTAATTGTCTACCGAACTTCTTCATGAAGATTGTGTAATGCGCCATAGTGCAAAATCTTTCGTTCTTTTTCTTTTCATATTACACGCAGAGAGTGTAGTCAGCAAGTGCGAATGTATTCGTAGCTTTCAATCCTGATGGAAAGATATGGTTGAAGTTTCTCTTCGTCGCTTAGAAAATGGGGTTTTATCGCATCCACCTCAATGAAAGTCAAAGGAAGGGAAAATGACGAGACGGCCATTATTTTGAAAGCTGTTTGTTCCAGACTATTCGTATGATATGATTGTATGTCTAAGAAAACCCCCTTCATGGAGTTTTTGGGGCTGTGACGACTGAAAGACACTGGCATCCTCTTACTCGACATTCTGTAATTGTAGTCTTTACCCGCACGAAACTACCAATCACGGCAAATGAATAGGAAAAGAAAGAGATGAAATTGTTTATCTGTTGAATGCTCTATCGACAGTGATTCGAAGCATATCTAACAAGTAGTGAAGCAATTTCATGTAATCTTGAGCAAAGCTACATTTACAGACCCATTCTCATTTCCATTTCATGTCATCGTTACCTCATACACCCACCCACTGTGCAATCCTGAGCAAAGCTAAATTTCATCAACCCATCCATTCCCACAACCACTAAAGCTTGTAGTAGCAAACCCTTTGTCCAGTGATGATGTAAAAGCAATAAAATTCGGTATTTCTTGGATCCTCCTCCAGTGCGGTGGCCATCTTTTGGACACACATAGCACATGCCCCGCCACCAACAAACGAGTTCTCTCCAAATCTCTTAATTGGATCCGCCTCACTCTGCATACAAATGACTCGGCCGTTCACGTTGCTGTTTCGATTCGCCGCCCTCGGTTTTGTCTTTTTCCTATCCCATGTTTCATCAATGTCGAGCGGGACGAGTTCAATGATCTTGTCTCTGACCCATTTTGGAGCGTGTTTGGTAGCGGTCGTCGTCCAACCAGGCTCGTCCGAACCTTGGTGGTATTCTGCCTGTTCCTTTCTACGCTTCGGGGGGCACCGCTGGCTGGTTTCTTCCCACGCTTGCGACCGCGTCTGCCTGTGATTGTCTCCATTCCAACCGATTCGTCTGCTGGATCGCTATCATCACTATGGAAGCTAGTAAGGTCTATTGTAGGTGATGTGAATTCTCTCCTGACGTCTTTGATTTTGTCATTCGTATGGGTAATTTGCTTTTCGACCTCGCTGAATTTTGTTTGCATTGCAGTATCAATATTTCCAACCACGGTTCCAAGCTCTGCCACTTCTGCAAGACATTTTCCAGGGCTGCGTTTGTGGACTCGGATACCTTCGTGGCAATCTCCTCCTTGGCGGTTGTAAAGGATTCGGCTAGCCTCTGTTCGAGGACATTTTCATCCGCTGTGAAGATATTGGTTCCAGCATTGTTGAACGCAATGGAACCTTGTTGGGAAAGGTGCTTTAGGACTGTCTGGAGGACTTCAGGCTTTACGAGATAGTCAACAACGTCTTTAGCGGTCAAAGCAGAGTTGGTGTTTGGGTCTGCATCATCGAGAGCTTTCCTAAAGCGTTGGGCATTTTGGGGGAGCAAGAAGTGGTGAAGCATTGCGGTAGGTAGATCTTGGGCAGCGTCCTTGAAGGCTGTAACCAAGCCATCCTGGTTCGTTCCTTGGTTGTAGATGATAGTTGGAGAGGGTGACGGCTTGGTAGCGGCCGAAGGGCGTCACAGAGTTCTTGCTTGGTGAGTTTTGGTCGATCAGCCAGCTCCTTTTCCAATTCCTCCTTCTCTGTTGCAGTTAGGACTACTCAACATCACAGACAATAGCAATTGAAGACTGACCTCGTTTCAGGGTTTGATACGACTTTTCATTGTCGATTGCGACCTGGCAAAAGATCGCGGGAGCATCTTCAATGCCGAGGTCGAACGACTGTGTATCATCCATTGTGGTTTTGTCCAAGCACTTTGGATGGTGGAAGTGTCGATGCGGGAAGAGAGGCTGTCGCGATTGCCTTCAGGTCGAGGAGAGTGAGTCTTGGCGCTAACCCTTTCGAGCCAACCACCAACCTGATCCTCTCCCCAAGACTCCAACTCCAGAAACATCGAGAGCCCTGTTCCTTTTTCCTCTCCATAAACATTCCCACTACTCTTATATTTTGCTCCCGACCCTCTGGTTACCGACGAGTCCACTTTCGATGAAACGAGCTTAAACAGGCGAGTGCTGAGCAGAAGTTACTTCTCTCACCTCTTAGATTTTCGATGCACATGATGGTCGTTGTAAGGTATCGACTCTGACTTTCTTAAGGTTTTCTCTACGAAAGCCGTATATCATCTTATTCAAGTAGCTCTCGCACAATTGCGAGCATTGTTCCAGGAGATTTAGGAGAATCAAACAATCAATTTATAAATTCTCCGAGATCTTCTAGAACAATTCTTTTGACTGTCCACGACTGTCTGTACAATGGCGTAAGCGTTCGCAGTGCAACACATCCAAAATATTTCCAATTTCAAAATCTCACTCGCGATTTCAAGAGAGACCTCCGAGAGATAAAAGTGAGAAACGCTGTTTGTATTCCGATGCGCTAAATCTATCTATAGAAACTTCGATAAAAGTTATCCACCAAGAAGCCAATGCTTAAAAGTTACTCAATCACCCATCACCAAACACTACCTCCACCAAACATTCGCTAAGATCTTGCAAGTTAAAAACACCACAAGACCTCCATCAAGAACGAAGAACAAAATACTAACAACCAGAATCCTCCCTCTCCCTCCGCATACCATCACTTATCTTCGACGCCAATAAATGGTCCACCATACACTGCACCCATTCAACTTCCGTTTCAATGTCCCCTTGGAGATCTACATCAAACCACTCATACCACCCACGCCTCATCTGTTCCCGAATTTCTCTCTCCATCTCTGCCTGCCTTTGGTCTATCTCAGCCATCTCGAGTGCTTGTTCCCTCAATTGTCGATCAATGCCAGCGTTTATTCGTCTATCGTCATCCTGTTCAAGGAGACGATGAAGATGAGCCAGAGTTAGCAAGAAAGTCTCCCTCCACGAATCTTGCCACCCCTGACCCAGTGAATTCTTCTTGTCATCGACGACAGGCGCGGTTTTTCTGATTTGGACGAGGTCGTTGATATGTTGGACCGTTTGGGCTATGGCATCGTTTAGGACGTCGTAGGTTTGCGGTGATAAGCCATTTTCAAGAGCAGAAAGTACTTCGAGCCAATCATAAACCTCGGTATTCTCTTTCATAATCGGAGCGTTCTGATTGCTGCCTGTAACAAGACAAACAGTTGACTCGAAATCCGCTGCACTTTTTTCGAAAGCCTCTGACTCCTCGGAAAACTCTGGATCCTGCTTTTCTTGTCGCTCATGCTCATCAGCTTTAAACGATCCTAAAGACGCGATCAAGCCAAGTCTCTCCTGGTTGGTCTGAGAGATTCCCGGCAAGCTAGTGAAAGCAGGAAACGCAAAAAAAACTTCTTCCATGGAATCATCGACACCCCGTTCCTCTGTTTGGTCGCACTCCTCCAAAGTAGAAGGATCGTCTCGTTCCTCGTTAGAACCTTGTTTTTTGGGTAGTGGTGCCGGGGTATGAACCCTACTATTCCCATCTGTAAAGAGGCTAGCATAGGTTCTCTGACCCGAATCTTTACGATGCGAGTCTCCATCGCATTTACAAGCACCAGACAAAGACAACAACTTTCCACAACGATGACACCTCTTATCACCATGCGAAGAGCATCTCTCAGAATCCGTACTGCCTGATCTACGTCTTGGGCGATGATCACTTCTTCGGTCTAGATTCCGAGTTGAAGCTTCTTTCCTCGCAGTGGTGGTTATATGGCTAAAATTAGGAACCTCGCCGCCGACAAATCGTTCGTATCGACGAGTCTTTTCTTTCAGAGGGAAATGAATTTTGACGATCTTTTGACATTCATCAAGGACATAAGTTCTCATTCCAACTCGGTGTTGTCGGTACTTGGGCAGTTTGCTTTCGGAAGCTTCTCCGAACTGTGGGCACGTATTAGAGGCCGCAGGTGGTTTCGGAGCATCATCCGGAGCATCATTGTCCTCTTCATCGTCATCGGAAGAAGGGCTCGAAGAACCAGATGAAGAAGGGCCCGAAGGGCGAGACGAAGCAGGGCTCGCAGGACGAGAGTCGTCGTCTTTGCCTCCGTCACGTTTCCCCCTATTGCAGAGTAGAGAATTAGTTCTTGAGGGCGGAGAATAATTCCCTTTGTCTTTCTCGTCTGTACCTTTCCCCGCTTTACACGAATTCGATGAGTTGACTTCTGGAAGCTCACCAACCCCAACGACCGAAGTGCTCTGCATGACAGTATTCGGCCGATGCCAATTTCTTGTCGACTTTCGTCTCATAACGGGCTGTTCCTTCCCAGTAGTTGTTCCTTCGCAAATGGAGTAACCTTTTCCAACAACAGGCTCTTGTAGAAAAGATTGAAACCATTCAGATGACCAGGTAACCATAGCACGCATACTTCTCGGACCTCCCTTTCCTCCTTTCCCCTTTCCATTGCCGTCTCCTTGCCCACCAGGCAATACAAAATTCTTCAAATCCATTGGGTCACTCCGGCGCTGAGTCCTTTCAGACCGTTGATGAACAAAAGGGTGTGGCTGGCTAGAGATAGCCCTAGCAGGTGCGTTTGAATCCTCGGGTGGTGGAGAATCGGCCTTTAATGGTTGTTTACGGACAGGAGGTAGTTCAATCTTGGGTTTCTCGTCTTTGTCGTACTTGAATGTTTTGTGGGGGAAGTTGGAACTTGGTGAGGGGGAGCGCTCTTGTGCTCTTGACCGTTGGGTATGGTATATATGTCCTTCGCTTCTAGCGCGCCTTCGTCCGGTATATGGCAAAGGAGCGAATGTGACGTGGCATGTGCCATTTCTCGGTTGTGATCGAGTTGGACCTGGATGAAATCAGTTTATCTTCTAATAAACACAAGTCTCCGTAGAGCCAGGGAAGAGAGTGAAGGCTGAGAATATATTCAAAGGTTGGCTTACGCGTGCTGTTGATAACAGGAGGATGAGTACGTTCTCGCGTTGTAGTTCGACCTCGATTTATATTTGTATCATCATCAGTTGTCCCTATGGTCATCGCTCTAAAAAGACACGGAATTAGCTTGTATCTCTGGAAAGAATCACGCACCCATTCGAAGTCTGGCAAGCTCAAGGTATCTAAAATATAGAGAGTAAGGGCTTGACGAGTACTCACCTCGGTATTTGATCAGAGTGTTGAGGTGTGACACTACGAGTACTGTAACCTGAATCATTCCCACGTCTTTCTCTCGTCGCTCCTGCTTGTGGATTCGACGCTTCCGAGTCATCGGTAGAAATTCGCGCCAGATTAACTCGCAAATTACAAGGGATTGGGCTTTTATGGAAAAAGTTCTTCTCTCCAGCCCAAGAGCAACCATTTTGGCCTCCAAAAGCTTCAACGAAATCCTCAAACTCGGAGCTTGAAAAGGTGTCATGGCAACGTCGCCCAATAGGAATCTGAGCCGGAATCTTGGGACAAGAATTGGAGACCAAGCCATGTTTAATTTCCTGATGCTCCTCAAAGTTTCGACAAGGGAAGGCGAGTTTCACCTGGACAGCGCATTGTGGGATAATCGAATCAAGATCAAGGTTTGGAATCGATTCGGTCGGGCAGAGTTTTTGTATCTCTCTTGGTTTGTTACTAACCTGGTTATAGGTTGACTGGTCGTCGATGGGATTGATTCGAGCATTTCCGGAAGGACGGTCTCGAGTCAGAAGCGCTTGTTTTTCTTCATCAGTGCCAAATACGATAACCCCGTTGGCATTCCATGATTTTCGAACGGAAGCGGTATTGGCATGGCGAAGTAGGTGGTGCTCATACCTATCGCATATTTCTTGTGCCCATTGCTTTCCATTTATTGCTGGCACCTTTGTAAGAAGTAGGTCGGTTTCTTCCGTATCGGCGATGGTAGTAGCTAAACTCTCTTCGCTGCCCCGATTTGCTGGAGTTGGACGCATCTCCATATCCGGCAAAGGGCAATACTTGAGCTCCTGCTCTGGACGATTTACTTGAGTTTGTGGTTTCAAGTTCTTGCCTCTCGTGGATGCTTTCATGAATAAGCCACTATCATCTGAACTGGTTTCCTGGTTGTATGGTTTTGTAACCGAAGATCTATTTGCGTCAATCGAGGAGTCACAAGCCTGTGTTCCGTTGATTTCTCCTTCCTCGGCAATGTCTTCAAGGTCATGTCTCATTCCATTAGCGGTGAAACCAGAAGCAGCAGGAGTATCGAGAATAGCAAAGCTGCGAATGGTGGGTACTTTGCGCAATTTGGAATAGAAACTTGTATTGTGTGTGCTGTGAGATTGCTTTCCTGTGGCTTTGCAAAGAACTTGGCTGCCATTCAAACGGATATTCAATGCGCGAGTCTTCTGTCTCTCCAACTCAGTCCAATCAGGAGAAGGTGTTCTCTTGTCGATTGGGGAATAAGCTCTATCTGGTGATCGATTTTTGTAGGTGTAGTAGTTGCGATGCTTTTCTCGGGAATGTGTTCGAATGGTAGAGCTTGACTTCCAAGACATTGTCCTCCCCCGAGCCTTTTCTTTCCTCGATTCTGACAGTGCTTGTACGCAATCAACAAAGTACCTTGGGTTTGTTTGTCCGACAAAGGTCGAATTCTGGTGTTCTAGCAAGTGTTGATAAGGTGGCAAAACGCGATCATCACCTATCTTGGGGGACCCCGTATCCCCTAGAGATGGAAGCGAAGCCTTCGTGATATTATCAAGTGCTGCTAGAGTTGCACACTCTGTCGGGTTCGTGGTCTTCATATCTCCATCAAGCGGGCTCCATCCCTCGCTCGGGGAAGTCAGGACAGTATCGTCAGAGCCTTGCGAGCTCCAAGCAGAAGAGGAAGGGCTGCTGCATTCAGTTCCAGAGAGATCTGCTGATGGATCCTTGACCATGGGACGAGTGGTTTGACGCACGCAAAATTTATGAGGTTGAGTAGAAAAGTATGGGATATCGTCTGCGGGACCAAAGTAAGCCTGTTCCTCAGCACAGTCCTTGTCGACAGCTGATACGGGTTTGGACTTTGTCTCGTCGCTACCAGAAGTATCGAAGGCCGACTCGATCTGCTCTCGCGAGCTGATGTTTATCTCGGTTCTTGATCGCTGGATATTTATATTCTTAGCGAAGAATTCTGCAGCGAACGGTGGTATTTGCACTAATTTCGATGGGTTGGTCGTTCTAGCTGCCGCCGCCGGATCTACGAGGATCAAGTTAGCAACACTTGAAGCAAACTACACCTAGAATATCGAGTGTGTCGTAAGCATACCTTTGCACTTGCCATAGTAGTCAGCTTCGAATCGACGACGACGTTCCTCATCGATAACACATCTCACTTGATTTGCTAGGTTACCGCCATCTAACAAAGCACAAGACACGCGAATAGCGATTTTTGTTTGTTCTGGGCTTTGGGTCATATCTTGGTTTCCATTCGAGGCTGGAATGTCTTCATCTGGAGATACTTGAACATTTGACTTGCTCTTTTCGTGAATAGGGGTTGATTGGTTGGTAAATGGGGTAGTGGACGCATCCGGAGATGCGATGTTTGTATCTGATGGCGTGTTTTTATTTTCGGGAAAAGTATAGGATTCGGAGAGCAGGTTCATGAGAAGGGGTAGTCGTGATGTGTGCCGAGCTATAAAGTCAGCAGCTAGTTCTCGTTCTGGGTTCTGTAGAACCTACTCTCGAGTGGGGGTCTTTGCATGTTGTTGTCTCGGTCCATGGCTTGCAGGTGCCCTGATTCTGAAAGTTGACGAGTAAGTAAATGGTATGTAGTGCTCTTGGGTGTGGTGGAGGTGGAAGTGGGATTAGTAAATAATGCAAAGAATGTGTTGGCACCGGGGTGTAGTATTGATAATGTTGTTGAGATTAGAGAGACGTCGAGATGGATGGGAACCTGGAAGAAAGGGTGGGATCTGACAAGTTGGCTCAAGCGGTCGCTCTTTCCTCGTTGAAGTCCCGCGATGCGAGGAAGGGACCTGATGCGGAATGCTCATCGACGAGAAACCTAGGTAATCAAAGTGAGTCGCACTTGCCTGGATTGACAACGAATGAAACAGAACAATTTGGAAGAATTCACAAATCCCTTTAGTCTGGCAGGTGCATCATGGTATACACACTGCTCTTGGTACTTGCTCTCTGTTTTAGAGATTTTCCACTTCCACAACGCGAGAATTCGAGGTTGATGCCTCTTATTCTTAAAAAGAATCAAGGAGTAACATCACCTGCCCCAGCTTGGCTCCGGATCTATCAACGAGCACGAAAACGCAGATTCGTATGGCGAGGGTGTGCGGGATGCTGTCACTCACCACCAAACACTTATTGAACAGTAGATACAGTTTTCTTCATGGCGTAAACGCACACTATACCAGAGCGGGTATGCAAATTTACCCAAAAATCTTTCTTCCCAGATAAGAGTTGGTTTCAACTGCCAACAATATTCATTTCATTGCTCCTTCTTCCCAGCATACACTCGATCCCACTTCAGCAAGACTTTGCCTGACGGTCTAGAAGACAATCCTATATGTCCCGCTTCGCTTTCATCATCATCCTTGACATAATACTTGATCGGCGGTCTCTTCTCCAAAACTCTAGCGATCTCTTTATTTGAATATGCGCAAATATTCGGGCCCAGGTCCTCTCGCATAGATTCCGCTAGATCAGCGATGGCTCGCCATACCCCGAGATGTCGTTTTTTCTTGCAAAACTCGCTGTTGAGTTGACATTCAACCCAGAGAACATACATTCCAAAAAGCCACACAGAGCTGGTGCCCACGACCACTACAAACCATTCGTACGTGAATCCCCACTTAAAATCACTTAGCAAACTCCCCTCAGTGTGCTTCGTTATTGATGTTAACTTACCTGGTAAACATTGTTCTTTGTATCACAAACAAAATTGGTTTTGTTAGAAGGCCAGAATCCCCATTGCGCCCAATAGTCGACTTGGCTAGTCCTGGGATCATCGTCCCATCGAGCCCACCATGTGGCATTGACTATCTGATTTTCCCAATCGTAGAGTTTCATGAGCTGGGTATGGGGGTTCTTCCGAGATTGGGTTGAACATAAATTGTCATTTGCGTAGGAGGACCAATTTGTCGGCAGGTGGAAGTAGCTGAAATTTGTCCACTTTTCATTGTAATAGTTTCCGCTCTGGTTGAATGTTGCGCACACGACAGTGGTTTTGACAATAGCAGACGACCTTACAGGGCCAGAATAGGAAATAATTGGATCTTCATTTGGTGTCAGTTCGCTTTACTATTCGGTCGACCATGTGCCAAGCATTGTCACAACAAAATAAGCTCTAGTTCAACTTACAGGATGTAAATATTGAAGGATCGTCTTGCAGAATTTCTTCGGTTTTTTGAAGCTCTTTACCTGGCCACTTGAAACTTGGGACCTGAGCCGCATCGTAACCACTACACGCGTCCATAAGGCTACGCGGAAGATCGTTAGCAACCATTGGAGTTGTGGTTGTAAGAATACTGACCCCGGAAACGCAATCAGATAAATCGTTGACAAAAAGAGCCATACAAATATCGACTTGACACGCCAGTTGCCATATTTGCCTAAACCCTTCGCAAGTTGCCAGAGCATCTCGAGCTTGTTTGAGGAAACAGTCACGCATGCATAAAGCTCTATTTTCTTGATCAGCCAATCGCCCTGGTCGAAATAAAGAGGGTAATAAAACACACCATAAGACATTGGCGTAATCTCTGCGGCTCGTAAAATCGCATCGCAGAAGACGCGGTAGGCGAGCAAAGAAAGGATTCCCTGTAGCCCTCTTCCAACTATCCAGTTCCAAGCTAGATCAATTGCCTTAGCCGTGCCATAAGTAAAATTTGTAGCGACGACCATATTTATACCCAAAAATGACCATCCATCACCCCCATTGCACTCGAAAACAAAGGGTGCAATATCAGTTGATCGAATATAGGTAGTCCCCGTAGTAGTCATTCCTACAGAGAAGAATATGACAATAAATAGAACAGTGAATATGGCCAAATGTTTAACAACCTCTCTCGCGTGTTTCCATCTTCCAAATTTCAATCTCCAGAGCCGGATATTTCTATGAAACGATTTTGGCTCCACGGGAGTTGGTTCGTGATAATGGTCGTCGTAATTCGGTGTTTTTTTACTATCCATTGGTTCATCTAAGCTTATTGAGATGTAAGGTGGGACCGAGTGTTCTGACCCATGGGGATCTGGTGCGATGGAATCCATGTTTTCCAGGTCTATTGGAGCATATGAAGGTTTATTTCGAGAAGCAAATCTCGAACGCCATGAAAGTGGAGAGCCATTCTGCGGTGTCCTGTCTTCTGCTGAAGATAATACACGTGGGGGAGTTGTAATCTTGTTTTGAGATATTGAGTCGCCGTGTGATTCAGTGTCACCATTTAGGTGATTACTTGTCGGGGACAAAGTACGTGAAAATCGATGCATTCTCGGAGCTAGATTCCGCTAAATTCTTGTTGACGGTATTGCGCATTTGGAGAGCAGAGGGCTTCAAATTCAGGATCATAACTCTAGTCGGGACCTGCTGCACATGATCAGTTTATCAGCCATGTTGAGAGGCCGTCGTGAAAACACACACCTTGAATGAAATATACGAGCTGGCTAGCCTGACATCTACATTTCTGGGGCTTTGTATGGTTTTGAAGCGTAAGATTGCCCTGCTCCGACTGCCTCGCCGCACAACTGCATGTTTGAAGATCCTCATAGCCACACTTGTGGGAACGAATCATTTCCCATCACGGGTTATCGATGATGAAATTTCAAAATTATGTATTGCAGATCTCAGAAAATGGAAATATGGATATGCTGTACAATACTACTGGCACGGAGCAGAACTGCGGAGTCTGGTCTGTTCAATCGGATACAGGTGTGTATCCATGTGCGATTCGAAAACATGGCAGTGTCCCGGGATACGTTTCGATAACGGAAAACTCTGTCGCACCTATGTTAAAAACGTTGAGAGGCAAGGAGCAGTCATCGGAGGGACAGGATGACCTCGAGGAGTCGTCCAGAAGAAGGTTTGATGGGATTAGAATTCTAACTCGATGCTGTCATAAGACGCCAAGATATTTCAAAATGTGACATGAAGCATGAAAATTATCCATGGAGAGTACTGTATTAAAAAGCGAAAACTGGGTATGCGAATAGTCAAGCTTAATTATAAGATAATAATACCACCTAGGTTCACACCTCAAGTCCCGGTCAGTCGAAGGACTGAGTTCACGTGATTCATCCCAATACCCGACACCCGGACGCAACCTGACAAGCCTAAATCCATGCTGGGCGATAAACCTGGACAAAAAGGAGTGCAAGGTGAGGTGAAAAGATAAAAACTTTAGATCCAGCCTATTTCTAATAATTTAAGAGCAGGATTGAAAACAGGCCACCAAACATGCAAACTCAGTAACTCCCCTCCCTATAGTCCTCCAAGAAGTACAAAAAAAACCATGTGAACGCTGTTTCAAGTCTAGTCAATTCTCACCACCCTAAAAATGCAACAGGAAAAACGCCAGTAAATGCAACTAAAGAACAGATCAACATCTTCAAAGACCAGAATCAATCTGATCAATGATAGTTGTACCCGTAAAATTCGTCCAATCCCTACACGTCTGAGCCATGATTGACGGAATTTGAACTTTTTGAATATCTTTCGGTCGTTCAAGAACTGTGATGTATAATCCCGCTGAGACGTGCCATGCCTATTTATTCACAAGTTAGCTTCCAAGGTTCTCTTCCCATCTCACAGCTAGCGATATTTAGGGGAAATGGAGCAACTAACGATATGGCAGTGGAAACCCCAGCTCTGTTCAAAGTCAGTTACTTGGTGAGCAGGAAAAAGGGCAAGGTTAGACTTACTCCCGGATTATCAGCCGTAATCTGCAACACCATATACCCACCCGCCTGCAAAATCTGCGTATCTCTTCTCTGTGGATTTCCCTCTCTCATGATAGTCTTCCCATCCCAAGTTCCTACTCCTTCGTCCAGAACAAAGAAGTTGTGACCATGCAAATGGAAAGGATGAGGAATCGGAGGCCCGTTGTTGGTGAGGACAATTCGAATCGAGCTGTTGCTCCCAAAATTATGTACATTCCATTCTGGGTGATCTGGAAAGCTTTCGGAGCCGGTGGCAGCGAGGAGGAATACGGGCTGGTTGAAGTTCACGCGGAAAGAGGATTTATTCATGAACCATGTCCAGAACCCAGTGCTGTTTTGTCCAAACGTGATGTCGATTGTTTCGGTAGTTGGAGGTGCAAGATCAGGCTTGATGGTGAACCAGGGCTTTGTCACATTGAGGTCGTCGTTGCGACAGATGTTTTGGACAGAATCGATAAATTCGGGCCATGCTGTTGAGTTGGGAGGACTTTGTGTCAGGGCGTCGTGCTTGTAGTATGCAATTGCTGTTGCATCTGGGTTTAACGTTCCGGAACAAGGAGCAGCAGCGATAGAAGATCGCATCAGATAGGCACAACTTGCGTTGCTCCGGAGACCAGTGATGAGAACGTCCGTACGTTGACCGATCCCTAGTGTCACAACTAATGGTGGGTTAGTTTTACACTCGGTTTCGCGAATATCGATAGCTTACCTTTGGTTTCATAAGGAACAACGGGCACAAAATCATTAGCGATGACGGTCATGATGTGGCCATCTACAGAAAATTTCTGGAGAGCTTCTGCCCCCGTGTTGATTAAGCGAAGTCGGTGGACTTTGCCAGGTGAAAATCGGAAGTTACTAATACCAGCGTTACTCTTGCAGGGAGTTTTATCGTTGGCTGCCTTTTGTGAGCAGTCGTAGTTGTTCTTCCCGTTGATTAGATTGCTATCACTCAAGGGTGCCTACATAAGTTAGCTTTCGATCCTGGTATGACATGAGTTTCGTTGAACTTACAACTGTATTGATATCTTTGCTGACAACTTGTGACACGATCTTTTGGTATGGTGTGTGGTACCAATCACTCAGTAGAATTGGGCCAACATCAATATCATATGGCACCGTTTGTGGCTGTGGATAATCTCGAAGTCAGTAATGTAATTTGCAGGTGGTGTTCAAGGGTGTTTAGACAGGTACAGGGCTGGCAAAAAGTGTTTTGGGAGACCCAGAGGCTCAATTTTCCGAAAAAGCCCCAGAGAGGAAAATAAGAGTGGAAGAACACTCACCCCGTGAATGATAAGAGGACCGACAAGTCCGTCGGAATATTGCGAGGAGTAGTGGCTGTGATACCAAGTGGTTCCTATAAAAGTATTAGTACTTCCTTTTACAGAGAGGATTCAATGAGAATTTACCATAAAGATCCGCAAGAAAGGTGTAAGTGAAACTTCCACCAGGAGGAATAGGGCACTGTGAGACACCCGGTACGCCATCCATGTACTGCGAGGTCTTTTGCAGAATTCCATGCCAGTGCAATGAAGTTCCTTCCGCTGGACCTGTAATCTTGTTGTGTACTGTCACCTGAATTGTGTCTCCCCTATTTATTTCTCAGTAAGTTTATTCCTTTTTAATTGGGGAGTGTGAAGCTCTACCAGTTTGCTTCTATTAGAGGTGCTGGGAATTGTCCATTTATTAATAGCATAGGCTTTTGATAACCATCTGGGGACTTCATCCCCCGAGAAATTGTGAAATCATATGATCGGATAACACTGAGCAAGTTAGCATTTATTGCTAACGCATCCGATGGTTCCCTTACCCAGTGACTGGTGGATCAGCTATCCAGAAAAATGTTTAGTGAGTGCTTGTATATAACCATTTGAAATTCAAACTCACTGTCTGAGAAAACGTTAGTATATCATCGAAATTTACGGGAAGTGAGTTACTAACATGGATTTGTGTTATTTGCTGTCTTTAGACCCCATGGATAACCTTGAGGCAGTGGCTAGGAAATGGGTAAGTAATGTATCATACTTTAAGTTTGAAATCGATCGCGTCCCGCGGAACATAAGAAAAAGAAGTTCGACTAGATAGAGGCACTAACAGTAACTGGGTTATCTGTCTTCAAGTATGGAGTTGCAGGTGCTGCATATTCCGCTAGATAAAATTAGAATACATTTCATCTTGTGCATAGGATGAATGATACCTTGACCATTGACAAGGAAAGATAATGGCAGAGAAGAAAAAACAAAGGCTCTCGGGAGAGCTTGAAAAGAGTGAAACTTCATTGTTAGCTTTCAGTAGTGTCTTGCTAGTGGGTTGTAGAAAGGAAAGAATGTTGATGAAGTTGAAAGTAATGAAACTAAGCTCCTGGGCGAATGTTGGGTCGAGGAGTTATATATCTGTGACCTACCCATGACTACATGGAAAGGTAGCGGATGAAAGGAGTGTAAGCTGAACGCTAGGCGTGCTGATGTGCTACCGAGAACACCGATGATGCCTTTCATCTGATTCATCGTTGACTCGATAAACCTGGTTGATTTGCGCAGCCAATACAGGGAACTCTGCAGACATGGCTGATTCAAACAAAGTCTTTCCACATGGTTGTCTGCCTTCGTTGATCCGAAAGAGCACGAGAAGGAGATGAGACGTTGCATTGACATCCCGCCATTGTGGGGAGCAGATGGCCACGACCGAATCTGACCCAACTGACAACTACCTGCAATCAAAGCATGCACCGTGTGTGCAAGGGGAATCGTTCCCTGGCATTTCCAATATATGAAAAGGATGTGCACCACAGCTTATGTTTGTGATACCCCGGGGCTACTGACCATAGCGTTAGACCTAGATGAGCAGTGCAAACAATCTAATCCAACATGAGCTACACATAGAATTCTGCGTGGAAGCTCATACAAAAACGTCCATTGTACCTGCTCATCCAAGTCAGAGCGACTCGACGGGATGTTTGTCCATTGTAATCGACCAGAACTTTGATTTCAAGGGTAACCTATTGTTGATTCTATCTTTAGGTCGGCGCATCGTGCCAATGACAACATGGACAATCCAAGGCTGAGATTGCAGAGCTACCCCCTCCCCCCCCCCCTCCTAGTCAAATGTACTTATTACAACCTCAAAGGTGGGAAAAGGTTGAAACTTACATTTTTGTGATCTGATCTCTGCATGACTAGATCAAGCAAGGTCAAGCAAGTTGCCTTTCAATATATCCTAGAAATGACGTGTAAATTGACAAAGCACCTAGTGAAACCAACGATTGTAAATGTCGAACATCAAGGCAGTAGCCATGAGGAGGATTCCATGGTCAGAAGAGCTGGGGGTAGATAGTAAGGATTATAGTAAGCTCTGTGTTTTCAAAAGTGATGAGAGGCAATTCTTGATTATTATTAACCTTAGCGGGCGAACTGAGCAGCCTTTTTGACGTGAAGGAGTAAATTCTGGATGATTTCATATATTCCGAATTTTGCGCCAAGGTCGCAGAGGCGCCCGCCTGGCAAGGCTTCCCAAAGAGGCATTTATCAGATCATAGGTAACACCATAGTTGCCTCTATCTAGGTAAGGGTGCTCTTTACAAACTGGTGGGTGGCGTAATTGTGTAGATATTCCGTATAGGAGGGAGATGAGAAAGAGTGAGAGAGGAGGAGGATCTCTAGACCATGGCAACGCTTGGAGCGCTATGTGGGGCGTGCCGCTCCAGCCACACTTTCAGCCATCGAGCCGTCCCCCCAGCTGGATCAGAGGCTCTTCTCAGCTACATGTCCAGGAGGCTGCTTTCTGTCAAACTTCAGCTCTTCAACCAGTCGGCCAACCCACCGCCCACTGCCTACCTCCCCCCCGAACCAACATACTTGATTTGAGAAAGGAACACAAAGCATAAGCGCAAGCTGCATGGCGATGCGATGCGATCGATGTACGGGCCAGGGCTGACGCAACCACCAGAACCCTTCGCTACCGGAGAAGTTCAAGGATTGTGTGGAATAAATTATTTCTCCGTCTACTCTAGCTTTGAGGAGTCAGTTGATAGACCAAAGCTATGCCTTTGACCCGCAGAGGGCCACAAACATGGTAACTCATTCCTGGAGGATCGACCTGCAGCAGTATCTACCATCTACCATGTCACCATCAATCAGCAATACGAACTTGAAAGCTTCTTGACATTTGGATAGAGATACGATCAGCATCGTAGAGACAAGCTTCTCACCTCTCGCGCCACCATCTAAACAGACTCGCGGGGAGGGAAAATCATGTGGGAAGGATAATTCTTCAACTACAGAGGGTTTATACCCGGCAGTAGTCATGTCTGGGTTGTAGCTCTTGAAGCAGCGACCTCAACTCACTTGCTACCGTCCTTCCCTCAACATTTTGACATTTTGACCGAGCCGAGGGGGCTCATTACGATCATCCGCAAGTTCGTACCTACATTGTGCGACAGAATGACTCGGAATTCCGACACGCCTGAAGGTGCCTGCTTGTTGGGTATTTTTGGCAGATTAAAGTAGGTACAGAGTTGTACCTGTACAACTGAGCCATGTGGAAGGGAGCACTTCAATCCCAGATCCACGCTGCCGTCAACGTCACCATCCATGGAAACCGACTTTCCACGGACCCAGCCCAATCGGACGAGTTCATTCAACTTGATCCTCTCCTTCGGGCGTAATTGTCGCCGTGAAATCCGTCACATAAGTCACCAGCTCTTCTGTTCGCTTCTACGGATCTTACTCGTGATCAATACAGTATTTATCCATCTATTTCATACCCTTCCCTTTTTGTCGATCAGATCGCATAAGGCTGTCAGCAATCGTGCATTAGCACTTTATGGAACCCCTAGTCTGCAGATAACAACGTTGTTTTCAACCAACCATGCTTCAGAAGTAGTCTAGAAGCGTACGCAGGGCGCATCTGTTTCAAGAAATGGGGGTCAGCTTCGCTTAAAATGGAAGAGACTCAAAATAGCCTGGTTTTCCAACTTCGTTACGCCCACGGAAATCCTCCGAGGGGTCAAAATACGTTGGAGAGGTTTGCGAATAAATGGTTGTGGTGTTGTAGTCCTCAATCTTCCCTCTGGCCTAGGCGAGAGTTGGAGGTATAGTATTTCCCAGCACCAACAGCTTTCGCCTTCTGTTCGAGTTGATATTTTTTCGCCGTGTATCTCTTACATACATAATCCAACTTCAATTTTGTTTCGAAATGACTTGTTACCCTGCAAATGTTTGACTTTTGGACCCGGGCTGTTCATTTACTCCTCATCGCAAAGGGAAGTATTGGGTTTACAAATAGCCCCGAGAACACTTGACAGTGCAGTTTTGAGAGGCTGTGTCTAGTCAAATTTAATGCCTCAAAACATCCTACTGTTGCCTACTGGGCGTCGGTCACCGACGGCGTACATCCTCTTTGCGTGTTGCAATAATCAACAATCACGAGGTGCGCTCGGTGATTTGATTCTTCTTTCCCCCTATTTGCCATAGCGAAATACAGCTTTGTGAATGAAAGTAGTCCTTCTCGCCATTTATGAGGTCTCTCCGCTGGCAGCCGTCTTGCGCATATGAGTCCTCTTTACTTTTCTTACCCAAAATACTCAAACCTCCCAAAAGCATTATTTCGTCACTGCACTACTCTAAGATAGGAGCAACGACAATCCCGTATGTGGCTTTCTAAATTACAATGACTTCACTTCTCACTCGATGCTGCTTCGCACTCTGATCATAATGTCTTGGAGATAAAGAGAACCACATTGTATTCCATTTTGCACCTCCTCCGTCAATGACTCAGATAGTAAAGCTGGTTCTCTTGTGTTTAACACGCCCGCTCTCCTATCTGTCCTTTGGCTTTGCCCTTCAATCATGTCGTAATAATTGTAACACTGAAAATGTTGTAAGGGCGGTTCACTTAAGGAAGCGAAGAAACTAAGAATTCAACTATTCTTAAGTTACCCGAAAATAAAGCAGGGGTCCTAGGAGGGGGAGGGCTGTGGCTTCAACAATTTGTAGGTCCTGCCACTAACAAAGCATGACTATTAACAGGTTACCTAGGAATAAAATGAAAAGGTTTACCTAAGACTTGAAAATTACCGTATCTAAACAGACTACTATTTTCCAGACAAATTATAATTAGGTTACTCGCATTATAAGTACATACTATTAACTCATTGTTTACTAGCAACACACTCAATCACACAATTAAGATCCTGGTTGTCGTATTGTAACTTAGTAGGATAATCGAAATTGAATGTTCTAATTTAAATTCCTTAAATTACCTTGAAACGTTAATATAACGAGTAGTAAGTACGGGTTCTGTAGGTAATTCCAGTCAAGTGCAGGGAACTCTACAAGATTCTCCATTTCGATATCCCGTGACTATATACGCCTCTAGATTGTATACATACTAAAATATCTCTATTTTCTACCTACTTTCCTACTTTAATCATGTGTCACGAACCACGTGCTAACACGTGATAAGTGAAGACCAGGCGGCGTCCTGACAGGTTAGAACACTATTTGTATATAAACCCTTAGTAAAGCACTAAGTACGGCATTAAGCCATTAGTACAGGATCTCATTATATTAGTACAGATCACATGATAGAGTTCTCACGTAATGGAGTCCTTAGAGGCTATTAGAGTCCTTAATATTTAGGACTCCCTTTAAGCAAGGGACTCTAATATAGGTAGTCCTCTTAAGCAAGGGACTCCAGCGGGGAACGAAGGTTCTATATAAAGACTAGCACGTCTACTATTAGATAGGAGCTTCGTACTCAACCTTATATTATATTGTTATCACTACCTTGACAGCTTTATAGTTTCGTAACGAGTTTACCTCTAAGTAAACACCTAGTCCGCGATTAAACCTCTTTATAAGAACAAACCCTAGCGATACTTAGTTACCTTAGTTAGTTAGTTTAAGAATCGTCACACTTTAAGCACCTAAGCTTAGAAGTTCGAATCGTAATGCCTCTAAAGGCTGCTTCTATCCCTAGCCCTAGTACTAGCACCGTCAACGCGCTAATCTAGGGCACGCCTATAGCGTCCTAGGACATAACTACCCTAGATAACAAAGACGACAACAAGAGTATACTAGACACACTAGAGCTATACAGGGTCAAAGCCCTAGAAACTATACAAGTTAAGCTACCTAACACTTACTATAGTAAACAATAAGAATTAGAGTCATTTATTATATAAATAGAGATCTACTTTAACTTTAACGAAGATAAGTTTAATAGCGATAGTATAGCGTCATCTATCTTTACTATCTCCTACCTTCGAGGAACCGCCCTTGAGTGGGTATAACTGTACCTGGAGGACTTTTTTATATATAAAGCCTTAGTAGGAAGTATAGCTAACATACAATTGATGTTTAGATCTTAGAACGAGTTTAAAGTCGCTATACGCTGAATGTTTAGTAATATCGATGCTGTTAAAACAGTAATATGAAAGTTACTTGACCTACGCTAAACTAGATTAGTAATTAATTATATAAATGAATTCTAACGTTATAGAAACAGAATAGAGTAGGATTCTCTCGCTCTTATAGAACTCTTCTATAGAGGACTTAACGTTAAGCTATATAAAGAGATAGTACGACAAAATCTTAATTATAAAGACATAGCTACTATAATCGAAGGAGTAATCTACTTAGACAACTGTCTATAGGAATTCAAGAAAACTAATTACTACCTAGAATTTAAGAAGTAAAACAAATAGAACCGACTAGACCGCCGGGACGACTAATAAGTGAACGTAACCTAGAAGAAGACTTCTAGAAAGTAGGAGCTCTCCTAGAAAGAACGAAACCGACGGCGTGAGTAGCACCTATACTTTTCATATAGCCTGCCCGGCCACCGAGCAAGTAACTGTCGTAAGAAGGCTGATTCTTTAGGAAAGTAATAAGCATTTACTACAACTAGGAAGGAAATAGTATTACTTAAGAGATTTAACCTATCTAATAAAGAGCTAGAAGCTTATAGGTATAAAACGTAAGTAGAGGATAAGGAGAACCCTATCCTTAAATAATACTATAAGGGACGTTCTAAATTAGAGTATAATCTACCTCTATAATATAAAGTAGAGATAGTAGATTTATTATTAGAATCATCTAACGCGTCTAGTTAAGGTAATAACTAGGACAACGACCCTTAAGAAGGAGAGACATAGACATTTATAGAAAGCTTTAACTATAGTAACTAATAGATAGACCTTAATAGAAACAAGTTAGACTTTTAGGCCTCTTATATAACTAGAGAACAGGCTCTAGAAGCGCTAGAACAATTTTAAGTTTAGAACAACCTTCTAATAAGTATTATCTTTAGAAATCTTAAAAGTAACCTAGATACTATAGAAGGAAAACTAAATATATAAGTAATTAAGGACATCTTTAAGTCTACTCTTAAGTTATAGAGAGAAAGAGATTAACCTTTCACCTAACTATAAGTAGAAGAACACTAGGTTCTAGAAGTTATATTAGAAGATATAATTATATAGTAGCGTAGCTATCTAAAACCTATATTAGACTAGGAATTAGAGAAGTAGTTCACTAGTAATAAACCTAACTATAACTAAGCTATAGAATAGTAAATAGTCTATATAGTAACTAAAAGTAACTCTTAATAAGTAAAACTCTACCCTTAGAGAATTAAACCTTAAGTAGTAGAAATCAGCTAAAGAGAATATAGTTTCGTAGTCTATATAAATAGACAGGAAATCTACGCTACGTTAGAAGACTACTAGTTAATAATAACTATAAAAATCAGAGGATAGGAACTCTAAGTTATAATCGACTCTAGAGCGACAGGTAACTTCCTCTCTCTATTAGTACTTAAGAGGCTAAACATCTCTATTAAGAAGATAGAACTATATCAACTAGGTATAGTTAATAGAATAGACATAGTATATTAAAACAGAGTTATTAATTAGTAAACTATTCTAACCTAAATCACTATTAAAGGATACTACTTAGATATATAATTTAACATTATAGCGATTAGTAGCTAGAACGTAATACTTAGTATACTATAGATTAGTAAACATAATCTAGATATTAACTAGAAAGCCTAAATAATAACTTTTAGCTAATATAGCTATAAAGGATCGTAGTCTTAACTATATAGCTAGAACAAGGTTAGCGCTACCTCTTCTAAGGCGCTAGAACACCTTGTCGAGGGTTCTCTATAGGTTAGTAAGAAAGCTAATAACGTAATACCTATATAGTATAGAGAATTCGTAGAATTATTTAAGAATCTAGAGGACTTATAAGCTCTACTAGAACATTGTCTATAGGATTATAAGATTAAATTAAAAGAGAGTTATAACCTTAAGAAACAGAAAATGTAGCCTTATAGTTAGATTAAGCTATAACGCTTTAAGAGCTATATTGTCGAAGGTTTAAAGAAAGGTTATATTTAGAGATCTAAATCACCTGTTCTATTAAACATATTAGTTATTAGTAAGAAGGACGACTCTATAGGTTAAGTCTACGTTAACTACTAAGATATAAATAATATAATAATTAAGGACGCTTACTTACTACTAGAAGGATAATATCTACTAGATAGAATTAGCTCTACTAAGATATTTATAAAACTCGACTAATAGAACGCTTATACCTTAATTAGAATTAAGATAGGCGACAAGTAGAAAACTACTTTTAGATTACTCTTAGGACTCTATAAGTATATAGTAATACTATTTAGATTAGCTACTACGCTAGTAACCTACTAGAGATAGAATAATAATATTCTAGAAGGTCTTCTAGAGGTAATAGTTATCTATTACCTAGATAATATTCTAATCTACTTAGATAAAGAAGAGGAATATAAGAGTTATATATATAAAGTTATAAAAAGACTTACTATAGTAAACTCTTATCTTAAGTTATTAAAATATAAGTTTAGAGTAACTTGTACTAAGTTCCTAGACTAGATAATATCTCTAGAATAAATAGAAATTAACCTAGATAAGATAAGAGACGTTATTAACTAGGAATTACTAAAAAACGTTAAAGATATTTAATACTTCTAGAGATTCGCTAACTTCTACTATTAGTTTATAGTAGACTATACTAGAATATTAAAACTAATAATAAACCTTATATATAAAGGAGTACCTTTTATATAGAACGAAATTATAGAGAAAGCCTTTTAGATAATAAAGAAACGCTTTACTAAGGAACTAATTCTATATAGCTACGATCTAGAGAAACCGAGTACTATAGAAACAGACTTATTAGGTATAGTAATAGATGCTATACACCTACAACTAGACGAAAACAGAAAATTAATGCCTGTAGCCTACTACTCTAGAACGCTAGACCTAGTATAGTAGAACTATACTATATTTAAGAAGGAACTACTTACTATAGTCTTTACTTTAGAGTATTAGAAAATCTATCTCTAAGAAACGAAGCATCAGGTAATAGTTCTTACTAACTACGCTAACCTTCGAACCTTTACTACTACTAAGGAACTTATAAGTAAGCGCCTTACTAGATGGTTAGAAACTCTATTATACTATAACATCGTCATCTAATATATTATAGGAATAATAAACCTAAGAGTAGATACTCTTAGTCGTAAACTAGGCTATAAAGAAGCTAGGGAATATATAAGGCTAGTAATATTAAAAGAGCTATCTAATAGAGACTTAGCTTCGACAGTTTACTAAATTATAGCTATATAGATAGTAGATCTATAGCTAGACGTAATCTAGAATATATATAAAGAGAAGAACTAGTACTATAATAGAAAATTATAGGTTCTAAAAGAATATATAAAGTAGTTTATTAGTAAGTACTATTTAGTATCTACTTATAGATATTAAGAAATAAGAAGAACTACTTAGTAGATTAAATAATACTACTTTATAGACTATCTACTAGCGATTATTAAGGACGTAATAAAG
>LKTO01000921.1:0-14167 GCA_001399465.1 Hymenoscyphus scutula
AAGAACTTAGCTATATTAGTAGTAAGAGCTATATTAATAAAAGCGAAGCTATTTACTCTAGTATTAATTAAGGCGCGAGTTATAATTATAATTCTATTATTTACTAGTATATATAGAACTATAAAGTATTTTCTGTCTATTAATTAACTTAAATTAATCTTATAGAGATTAAGAGTATACTCTAGATAGAAGTCTTAGTCTAGTATTCCTCTTTTCTCGATTTATATAAAGCGTCTTCTCTCTTAATTTCCTTAAGGTCTATACGCCTTAGCTTAGAATAGGCGGTAGCGTAATATTCTTTTCTATAGTAGTTATAATAGTCGCTATTCGCGTCTATAGGTGCTAGTTGTCTTACTTCTCTAGTCTAAGGGTTCTCGCTAGTATATTAGAGAGGCGCTAAAGGTGTTATATAAGATATTAGACCTAGAGTGTTTCCTAGAACTAGTAGAGCAGGTAAGCCTAAAGCTATAACATCGCTAGAGGCAGAAACAGAGAGTCTAGTAGGTCGAGTAGATCGAGTAGCTAACTTCTCCTTATATATCCTTTAGTAATCCTCTCTTATAGTAATTTATTAGAGTTCTATATCTAACGATAAGTAACTAGCTACTAGTTTCTAGTAGATATCTAGTATATATAGTATTAGAGCTATTTCTCTTTAGAGCGAAGTTATAAGTCGATTATATAAGTCTAGGCGAAGGTATTTCTAAGGGATCTATACTTCTCTAGCTAGATGTAAGAACTAGGTTTAGAATTCCTAGAACGTTTATATAATCTTTATTATTAGATAATTATAGTTATATCTTATATCTCTTACTTAGTTTAGATTAACGAAAATAGAAGTAAGGTAGTTAATTATCTCTCTTACTAAAATAAAGCGTGTCTAAGAATCTTTATTAATTCGTAGTTAGAGGTGTTTCTAGATGTCTTCTATTATATAGTTAAAGATATAAAACATCTTGTCTTCCTTGTTTTAGAAGTAGTCTTTATTAATTCTAAATTTCCCTTAGATCTAGATCTTCTACTCTAGGAACATAGGATTAGTTCTATTAGAGAGAGGCTAGAGGTCTAGTAGTTTCACTAAGTACTTCTAGCTAGTACTTAGGCTTAGTATCGTCGATTCTAGGGTTTATTATTCTGTCGATCGTACGATATTTTAAAGTAACGGTGCCGCTGTCTAAGAGGCAGCGGCAGAGCTGCTTAGTAGCGGAAGGCGGCTAAGAAGCTTCTTAAGCAACTCCTAGGTTCGCGACTAGTCCTAGCTAAGTTCTTAGACTTGCTCTTATAAGGTGTCTAAGGGTTTAGAGGCGTTGTTATAGTTAGAGTCTAGCTAGTACTTAAACTAAGCTACTAGTAAGTTATCGTTTTCTAGGTAGCTAGCTACTAGAGGTCTACTATCGTTAATATAGATTATACTTTCTTAGTTTTCGAGATTATTAGTAGAGCTTTATCCTACTCTTATAGTATTCTTTTAGTATACTCTTATAGGATATACTTTTAGTACTATTATAGTAATTATAGTTTTATTATTTTACTTTAAGGAATACTTGTCTTATTATATAGTTATATCTAGAACTTACTAGTCTCTAGATCTTCTTAACTCCTTTTTAAAAAGTACTATAGCTAGGTAATTAAGAATTATAGAGTCCTTCTATTATACTAGATAGATAAGTAGAGAGATTATCTATAGTCTTTCTAGATAGTATTAGTAAGCTTAGAATAATATAACGATATATATAGCTTATAGACTATATATAAATATATAACTACGCTAGATATAAGTTAGATACTATAGAACTATCTATATAAGGATTCTAAGCTAAGAAGAGAAGAGAAGAAAGAATAGAAGCCTAGAAGCTAGAAGCTCTTATATATAGGAGGTTATACTAAGCTATAGCTAACCGAGCTAGGCTTAGAAAGTATAGTATCCGCTAAGTTCTAGCTAGGAGCTAGTCTAAGGTATAGTAGTAGTTAGAACCGTTATAATAATAGTATTATAAGAACTACTTAGATACTAAGAAAATACTATTATAACTAGAATCTATAGAATTATTATTTAAACTCTTAGAGTTATCTAATAGAGAAGTCTAGAATAATAAGCTATAAGTAGATAAAATATAGACTTTTACTAGATATTTTCTATCTAGAAACTAATAGATAGACCTTAATAGAATTAAGTTCGATTTATAGACGCTCTATACTACTAAAGGTTATAAACTAAATATATTATTATTTAAAATATTAAAACTAGACTAGAGACTATAGAATAGAAATACTATTAGACGTCTTTAGATATAATTTACTTAGATAAGAGATAAAAACTCTTAGATCTTTTAAATATCGCTTCTCTAGAACTAGAAGTAGAAGATATATAGTTTCTAATAGATATTTAAGAAGACTTTATTAAATAGTAATAGAGTAGTCTAGAGGAATTTATTAGAATACTAAAACCTAGCTTCGAAAGCGAATTAGTTTAGCTAGTAGAACTATATAAAGTAACCTATACTAAGAATAGCTAGGTTATATTCTAGATACTTATAGATAGTAAGAAATAAGTTAGAATTACTTATAAGAAAGAGAAGTTATATACTATCTCTAGAGAAGAGTAACTATTTTTTATAGTAATAATTAAAGAAAAGAAACTCTAAGTTCTTAGTAACTCTAGAGTAATAGATAATTTCATCTCTCTAATAGCTTTAAAGAAGCTAAATATTCTAGTTTAGAGAATTAGATAGCTCTACTAATTAGAGACTATTAATAGAATAGACGTTAAATACTAAGATAAAATAATTAACTAATAAATAATACTAATAGAAACTAATATTAAAGAATACTATTTAGATATATAATTTAATATTATTAAGATAGAACTAAGAGAAGCTATTCTTAGTATACTCTAGATTTAAGAATATAATCTAGATATTAACTAGAAGGCTTATATAATAACCTTAAGCTAATATAAATATAAGAAATTACTAAATTAACTAGATAGCTAGAATAAGATTAATACTATCTCTTCTAAGAAGTAAGAATACCTTACTAAGAGTTCTCTATAGATTAGTAGAATAGCTAATAATAGAATATCTATATAGTAGAGAGAATTAGTAGAATTATTTAAGGATCTAGAGAATATATATATTCTCTTTAAATATTAGCTATAAGATTATAAAATTAACTTAATAGAGAATTATAAACTTAGAAAGTAAAAGCTTTAACTATATAACTAGAGTAATCTAGTCTTACTAGAGAATTATATCTAGAAAGAGATATAAAAAGAATATATTTAAAAATCTAAATTATCTATATTCTTAAATAAACTTATTATTAAGAAAAAATATAATATAAATAAATAAGTATATATTAATTATAGAGAATTAAATAATAGAATAATTAAAGATACTTATCTATTATAAAAAGGCTAATACTTATAGAATAAGTTAGACTAAGTAAAGATATTTATAAAACTAGATTAATAAAATACCTATAGCTTAATTAGAATTAAAGCTAGATATAAATAGAAGATAGCTTTTATCTTACTATTAAAACTCTATAAGTATACTATTATATTATTTAGATTAACTAATATACTAGCTACTTATTAGAGATAAAATAATAGTATTCTTAAGAAACTATTAGAAGTAATAGTTATCTATTACTTAGATAATATATTAATCTTCTCTAAAAGAGAAGAGAATATAAGTGTTATAATATATTTAGAGTAAATATCACTATATTCACGTAAACTAGAAGAGCTATATAAGTTCGTAGACTAGCTATACTTTAGAATAAGAGGACGACCGATTACTAAATACTCTTAAATACTCTCTTTACCTTAAATATACTAATAATAAGAGATATATTTAAGAAGTTTTAAATTAACTTATAAAAGTAGACTCTTAATTAAAACTTTCGAAATATAAGTTTAGAGTAATTTATATTCTCTTTCTTAGAAATGTTTTTAGTCTAGAAAAGATAGAAATAGATCTAGTAAAGATTTAAGCTATTATTAAGTAGAAAACTCTAAGGAATATTAAGAATATAGAGTCTTTCTATAGCTTTACTAATTTCTACTATTATTATATAAAGGATTATATAGAAATTATAAAACTAATATCTCTTACTAGAAAAGCTAAAGATTTCTTATAGAACGAGATAGTAGAGAAAGTATTCTAGTTCTTAAAAAAACTATTTAGAGAAGAATCTATTTTATATAACTATAATTATAAGAAACCTAGTATAGTTAAAATAGATATCTTAGATATAGTAGTAGATACTATATATTTATAACTAAATAAGAATAGAAAACTTATATCTATTCTCTTAGCTACTACTAGAAACTCTAATATTATCTAAGATATTAATATCTATAGAGGTCTAAATACTAAAATAATAGAGTAAATAATACTAAATAAAAAGATAAATATTTAACTTTTAGCTTTAATTATATAATAACTAGAATATCTAAAGCTATAAGATTTAATATAACTAATAAAGAGACTCTCTAACTAAATATTCCTCTACTCGAAAAAGCTAGTATCTACTTTACGCCTTTATAATTATAGTAGAAGTAGTTTAAGATTAATCTACTAGATAATATCTTTCTAAATAACTTAATTATCTTATTTACTCTATATTATAATCTAGAAATAATAGAGATAATAGTCTATTATATAAATTAGTATATAATAAGCTAGCTTAGCTTATTTCTAGAATACTCTAGAGTAAATAAATAGTACTCTACTTATACTAGAGAAATCTATATTCATCTTATAATTCGTATTTATATAATACTATTCTTAGAGTTTAAAATCGCTAACTACTAGAATATAAGAGATAATACTCTAAATTATTCTATATTAGAGTATATAAGTAGAGACCGATTTTAATAGCTATATAGTCTACTATAAAAGTAAGACTAAGAGTACTTAAATAGTCTAAGATATTATTAAGATAATTAAAATATAACTTAGCTTTATAGTATAGGTTATTTATATATATAGTAAGAAGACTCTTATATCTAATCTTAATAAATATCTTAAAAAGAAAAGTATAAGAGTTAAACGCTTAGCTTCTAATATCTAAGTCTAAAATAGCGACTTAGAGTAAGTAGAATAATCTATAGCTATAAAAGTAAAGTATATTTATATCTATAAAGATAGATTATATAATATTTAAAACCTAGTATATAGCTATATAGCTTAGATACTTAATGTTAAGGGTTGTACCTGTAGAGTGAGTCTTAGAGTACTCTAGCGACATACGTACGTAACCTCGCTTAGTAACGCAACGTATTAATCGCAACGTATTAACTTAATAGAACCTTCGAGAGTATACTTAACAGAATCCTCTAGAATGTGTAGACTGGGTATATAAGCTAGTAAGGACTCTACATTAGAAAGGACAATCGATCCTTCTTGTATATAGACACCTCTGTAGTTCAATTCATAGCATTTACTACAAGTCCTAATACTCGTTTCTTAGTTGTTTTAAAAGTAAACAGATATATATCTATAGTAATTTCTCTTTCGTGCTCTAAGTCTAGATATATACTTCTCGTAATTACTTACTAATTGCGATGGAAACTATAGAGAGAGACATGTTAGCTTTATAGGTAAGCGACAAGTAAGCGACGAGTAAGCGATAAAAATCGAGTAAGCTAACAAGGAAACCAACCAACCATTGACATTGGCTGGTGAGCCAACCTGTAAACGATATACTCTACTGAGACTTGGGTCTTAGCGATTATTAGAGAAAATGTAGAAAAGGAAATATGTGTGACGACACGTACGCAAGGCCCACGGTGTAGGTTGTGGAATCGTAGAAACCGTCAAATACAAGGATTCTAAGCTGAGGAGAAAAGAGAAGAAGGGACAAAAGCCCAGGAGCTGGAGGCTCTTAAATACATGAGGTGCGTCCAGCGCATGCACTTGGCCAAGAGCTAAGCGAGGGATAGCTGAGCAAGGGATAGCTGAGCAAGGGATAGCCAAGCAAGGGATAGCTAAGCAAGGCATAGCCAAGCAAGACAGAGTGGCGGTCAGAACCGTCACAATATGTGATACGGAATTCGGCTCTAATTTTCCTCTGGACTCGAGTTAGAGCTTCAGCTGAGGAGTAACATTGCTAACGTCGTAGTTACACGGAATAAAGGCAAGATACCTCGTCTGGAAAATGGCTTGAAATAAAGGCTAATAATATCTAGGTAGAAAAAAGAAGAATTGGCAACGGTCTCGTTTCGAACGCGTGAGGTTATTTTACGTCTACAAACTTCGCTAATATGTTTCTTCTTCAACCACACCACTGCCATCTAAATGAAACACAGAGTTCCCAAGAAGTGAAAAAGAGAGCGAACCTTCAACACAACACGACGAGCTCATTAGCTAGCAAGTGAGAATTGAAGGAAGTGAGTTGTCGAGGTCAATATAGGAATCGAACCAATATCTCCGGAATCAGAATCCGACGTGCTAACCATTACACCAATCGACCATTGATGCTGTACCTGCACCATGGTGACATGTTCGTTGGTGGGCTGTTTAGGCCCATTGGGTTGCAATTTTTTGTCAGATTGGCTTATTCTGCCCCATGATGTGACGAATTGGGGTGGCCTTGGCATTGCGGGGTGAAGAGTGGATGAAGTGCCGTGGTTGGTTGACGGGAGGAAGATAAGAAGTGTGGCTGATAAGGTGGGGTTGCACGTGATACCATGAGCCCATCGTGTGCGTCCGTCACTCAGCCTCTCCCTCAAGATGAATAAAGATTTTGAAGAGAATTGAGATTGGGAAGCGCAGGTTTTATCGTCTCGCTACTTGTAGTAAGCAGAGAAAGATGAAGTGTCCCCAATTAAATCGTCACTGGCGTTTGTCTATCACAACCTCCACTAGTCCTGTCTCGGGAATTTGCAGTCCAGGGGAAAATCCACATGCACACGCGACAAATCCAGAACCTCCTGTTTCCATTACCTTATGCTCGATACGGACTCCTCAATCAAGATTGGATCAATTGTACATTTATAATCTCAAATCGGCGTGGCTATGGATCCCAGAGCACCTTATAGACTACCGCTCATAGATACGAGAAATGAACAACCCAGGCGACGGTCAAGATCTCCAACATCGCGGCCACAACTCCCTCCGCAGCAGCCCGTTGCTGCGAACCATTACCGCCATCGAAGTAATAGAAATCAATATCAACAACAAGGCCTCGCTCCGCTACAACAAGAACCTTTAGGGCCACTATTGCAAAACGGAAATACTACTGCTGGGACACTCCAAGGGAACGATACACGAATGGGCAGTGCAAACTCGGTTGATGAGAGCAGACCCGTGAGTTAATCTCGTTCCCGGATTTCACTTCTAACATCTACAAGCAGATTGACCCCTCAACAGCTGTTCCGCCAGCCGAAGTCTATCACCAACTAGATGTCAACGATTTCAATCTGAAACCCTTTTCGAATGATCTCAATCATGTATGCCTCATATAACGAGTCGGGCATATTCTCACCCACTAATTTCTAGTAGGCTATGAGGGCGGCTTACCCCCAAGGCGCAAAGTTTGGTCGAAAATCGATATCAGACTGTCTATGCTTGCATGATCATGTAGGAAGGCTCACATGTTTTCCAACATGAGATAGCTGAACTTGGAAAGACCTTTCAACAATACGGATTTGCAACTTCGATATGCGTGATTCCAAAGGATAACTCCTACCGCCATTTGAGTCGCAAGATCCTGGATTTGATAGACTATGTGGACAAGGAAGATAACCTCTTTATCCTCAATTACGCTGGTCATTCAAAATTGAATCCTTCGCAGCAGACCGAACTTTGGAGCGATGCGAGTACCCCTTGTTCATTATTGGAATGGGGTGGGATCCAGTCACTTTTTTCGGGGCAAAATCGGAAGTCCTCATTCTTCTAGATACACCTATGGCCCCAAGCTCATCATCTACAATATCATTTCGGGGGCTGGAAATTATCTCATCTTGTGGACCTGGTTTCGACCAAGCTCCTCCGGGAGAGTTTTCGTTTACATACACCTTCACAGAGATCTTGCAAGATTGGATCAACAAACCTTCTTTCTCCATTTCTGTCTTACACACCGAGTTACTCTTTCAATTAAGGGAGAAGGAAAAACAGCACGGACGACAAGGAACCAAGGCCGGGATTAATACAACTCCAACTTACCTTCGTTACGCTCGGAATCGAACAAGCCCCAGTATTGGACTCTATCGAAGAACTCCCACAGAAGGCCCCGTACAGAGGACCTTGCGACTATCAACATACGTACATGCTACAGAAGTGAATCGCGTACATAAAGACCGAAAATCCTCACCAATATTCTCCCTCCTGCCCGGCAAAATATATCGAGTCCCTCGAGTTCTGGCTTCCATAGCATTCGAAGAAGACCAGGTCAAGCTTGATCTCGAGCAATGGACTCGCTGGTTTGAAGACACCCAATTGCCAGCCGCGGATCTGGATGTGTTTCCCGGATCTTCAACACTCCTTATAATGTCGGACCCACTCCCAATGTGGAACCTCTTTCCAAGGTCGTTCTTCATGTACATTCCTTGGCTATACTACTGCGCCGAAAATCGAAAACCGGAAAGTCCCATTCAAACCTTCTGGAGCATGGCTGGTCCATGTTCCTGATCCGGTCACGCCTGCTGTTGGAGAAGGGCCACAGGAAGTTATAGATCAAGAAGGAGACGAGGATGCTGACGAAGCAGAGATGGATGATTTGTTCAATCGAGATCTCATATCTCAGCCTATAATTCCAACTCAGGAGGGCTTCGAGGCCCGCATTCAAAGAATTAATCCCGACATGGATCCAGGAAACGATTGGCTACTACAAGGGCTAATATGTATTGAGTGCCACCGTTTGGTGAGGAACAGTGCACGGCCTGGCACTCAATACATATTGGCCCTTGTACAACGATTCGCTTTCCAACAAAGAGTACGACACGAGCTCCTCCAGGATGCTCTCAACAAGCACAACGCAGCTGTTCTTCGAAAAGACTGTCCATCGGGTGAAAATTGTCCAGCTGCGGGCGGCAAAGCAAAATTTATCGACGGTCTTCCGTCCAGAAGTGTAAGACACGGAGAAGCAGGAAAGGGAGGTCGCGTATTACCATCAGAAGCGCCAACCTGGAGGATCAACATCGGCACCTTCTCCCCCGGCATCCCCGTCCCACCAACCAAATTCCTCCCCGCATCCTTCGAATGTCCTCTCTGCTTTGAGCTTAAAGTCTTCCCCAGACCTTCAAAATGGGTGGAGCATATATACGAGGATATCCGACCGTACACTTGCACATTCGAAGACTGCAGAGACGTCCCTTCCTTCCGCAGAAAATCCGACTGGGTCACGCATGAGAATCTTCAGCATCGACATCTGGAATGGTGGCAATGCCGCGTCGAAAACTGCAACATCATCATCTACAACCGCTCGAGATTCGTCCGGCATCTCGTTCGCGTACACAAGTTTCCCGAGCCCAAACTGCGTTCCACAGCTGCCATCAGAGAAGCGGAGCCCATCTGGAATATGCTGACGCTCTCGCACCACGAAACGACGAATCGGCCACAGGATGAGCCTTGCAGGTTTTGCGGGAGGAAGTTCGTCACGTGGAAGACGCTGATGGCGCATGTTGCGAAGCATATTGAGTATATTGCGCGGCCGGTTGTGAGGCTTGTGTTGGGTGATGTGGATCCGGATACGGTTCCTAGTCCGATTGATAGACCTGATTCCCCCCCGGCTGTGGAGGAGATGGTGGTTGGGAGGGACCCGACGAGGTGTGCGTTTCCGAGGACGACGGAGTTGCTTTATAGGAGGGTGTATCAGGAGACGACGGGGAAGAGATCGCGAGGGAAGATGGTGGGGAGAGGGGAGGTAATTGATCTAGGTGGTTATGTGGATGGTTCTGCTTGATAATGCATTTGCAGGACTAAGAGTAATACTTACTCGGACAATTTGTCTAGGGGCTTGATTGTTCCTTTTCAAGTCACATAGGTTGTGTCCCCATTTCATCCGTACAACTATACTCGTACTCACACCGACTTATCTTATATATTTGTAATACCACATGTATCTAGAACTTGTATTTCTGAGGCCGTATTTTTATACTCGATAAGTACCGATTCTTGCAAATAGAGAACCTAAACACCATAAATACTCATTCAAGGAAAACATCCTGCCCATATACCTCAGGGATCTAAATGTAGGTTACAAATTGACGAGATTATGGTTCAGTGTGGTACGGTACTTGTGTATTTGTACTCGGCCGGACAATTGATCTAGGAAAACTTGGTATTTTTCGGGTTTCCTCGCCTAGCTTATTCGCCTGTTGGTATATCTTCAAAAAACAAACCTGCCTTGATTAAAAACTGGGAGTACTATTTTGGGTATGAAAATGAAAAGGTATCCACATTACCGAAAGGGGAATGGAAGCACGCGACAGCACTGACCAATGGTAAGCTGGAAGTTGTGACGTAGCTTGCTTTTGTCTGGACTGGGTGAATCTAGAATTTATTTGAAAATCCCCTCCTCCCCAACGTCGCATCTCTTCTCTCTACTTCTACCTTCTCGCCCATTATCGACGTCCTACGGTAAGAAACTCTCGCGTTCACAAGTCCTCTTGTATCTTTGCTTGTACGAGTAAACGACCTCACCGTATCCCCCCAACAATGCGATTGGCCCTTGTGGCGTTTTAGTACCTCGATTTCCCGCGCCGTCGATTTTAGGGTGAGCCGAAGCTACCTATATTCACCGCATCACCACCTACTTTTTTCCCTCTTTTCTTCACCACAATTTGGACAATTGACACGAATTCCTCCTTCATGATCTGCGCAGCTACTTCTAGTTGAGCTTCTCTCAGTATATTAATGCGCCAGACGGTATCGGTCCTGCAGGTCAGACACAGCAATCGCCAATCGCGGGACACCACGCTATTACCCTAAGTAATCTCACAAAATGTCAGCTCAACCACCACGAATTACCGCGACCGGGCCCTCGAGATCGGAAACCCCTCAGCAGAGACCGCAGGCAACTGTCATCCAAGGGCAAGACACCGATGCTACAATGCGACCGGAGGCCAGCATCGCACAACCGCTTACGAAGAAGAAGAGGAACCACAGAGGCGGAAAGAAGAAGCGCACGAGAAAACAATCTTTCGCCTTGACAAACGAGGATGGACCGCAATCTCCAGAGGCTTCTCGTTCGCGTGTAGGAGAGGACCCCCAGAGTGTGGCAAGAGCTAGCTTCTATAGACTCCAGGGGGGTCGGAATCACAGCAATACCAGTCTGGAAAGCGAAGCTCTGTTGGATCACCGGTAGGTTTTAGCAATGTCAATTGAGTTTTCCTGGGCTGTACTAATTGTTATCCTAGGGAACAACAGAGTATGCGACCTCGAAGACAATCAGTCATGGGATCGAGCGCGTTTGGTGTCCCACTTTACGACAGCCCCTCCTCCTATCGACCACAATATCAGAACCCATTCATGACGAGTGATGGTCGAGGACCAAAGAGCGCAAACAATGACAGAGAGGATGATTTTGTCGACGACGAGCGAGCACCTCTCATACCATCCTCTTCCAAGTCTAAGAGCTCCGGTGCGACATTTACATATGGCGGCGCCAGCGATTCCAAAACCAATCCCCACCAACCCTCGCGCCGAAGAGCATCCAGCAAGTCTTCATCAAAGAGCAGGCGGAAGACTGTATTTGATAGACCTACTTTGGCACTCCCCACGCAGAGCGAATCATATAATGTCAATTATCCACCTTCGATACCCGGAAGTCCTACCCTTAGCGCTTCCAATCGGAATATGAGTTTTGGGGATCTTATTGATTTCCCAAATGCCCGAGAACGTGAGAATCTGAGTGAAAGCGCAATTGATGACGAGCGGTCTATGGGAGGATCGTCCCCTAGAAGGGAAGGCGGATTCGAACGACGTCATACAATTGCTTTACAGGCTGAAGAAGATGTATGCTTTCCAATTGAGGGAATGTCCGAAATGGGGGAAGACGATATGCAGCAGAGAGATGGGATCAATTTCAGACAAGCGAATGGTCTGCGACGGAGGAGGTCAAAATGGCCGGACCTTGCAATGCTTGACGATTGGAGCAGATTCGAAAAGGAGGGCCGAAGTGAGGAGCGGAGAGCAAAGAAGATCACGGAGCCACAGCTAATTGGAGGTCGATTAAGACCAATTCATCGAGGATGGCACAGGGCGGAGGATGATGCGCCCTATCGATTTACCTATTTCAACGAGGAATTCCAAAGCACGATTCATAGTCAGACCATTTCGGAATTGGTACAACCTGGGGGAAGTTTCAAGGAATTATTTATACCAGACAGACCAGAGCTGGAAGACTCATCGGAATCCGAAGATGACGACGAGGATGAAACGCCACATCGAAGAACCGAATCCCAGAAAATGGATTCGCAAACTCGACATGTACCTGGAATGGGTGCTCTAGATGGCGAATCTCGAGCCCCTACAAGACAGGGCTCATTACATGAACAAAAGGCTGATCTACGACGTGGTGGCTCAGTTCCTGGCACGGAATCGAAAGCTACATCAGGGGAAGCGACTCCCAATGGTGGACCAAAATCTCCAAACCAAGAAAAGCCCAAGCGATACGGCGACCGTCCAACCTGGTGGCTCGATGTCCTCTCCCCAACCGAAGCCGAAATGAAAGTCATCTGCAAAACATTCGGCATTCATCCTCTCACCGCCGAAGACATCATGATGCAAGAAGCGCGCGAAAAGGTGGAGCTTTTCCGCAACTACTACTTTGTCAACTACCGCTCCTTCGAGCAGGACATGAATAACGAGGACTTCCTGGAGCCGGTGAACATGTATGTTGTCGTGTTCCGGGAGGGGGTTATTTCCTTCCACTTTTCGCTTACGCCGCATCCTGCGAATGTGAGACGGCGCATCAGACAGTTGAAGGATTATCTTATCTTGAGCTCGGATTGGATCTCTTATGCTATTATTGATGATATTACGGACGTGTTTGCACCGTTGATTCAGAATATTGAGGATGAGGTCGATGATATCGATGACGCTATCTTGCAACTTCACTCGCAAGGGACCTCGTCCCATAAAGGGGAGGGTGAGAAGGGGACCGAGGGGGATGGGACGAGTGGGGAGAGTGGCGGCGACATGTTGCGACGAGTTGGTGATTGTCGAAAGAAAGTCATGGGGTTGTATCGATTACTGGGCAACAAGGCGGATGTCATCAAAGGGTTCGCGAAGAGATGTAATGAGCATTGGGAGGTTGCGCCACGGAGTGAGATCGGGCTGTATCTTGGTGATATCCAGGATCACATCGTTACCATGACTGGGAACCTTTCACATTACGAGAAGTAAGTTTTTTTTCTCCCATCCCCTTATCTCACACCCACTTACCTTATTTCCTTTCTTTCTAGAATCCTCGCACGCTCTCACGGTAACTACCTCGCTCAAATCAATATCCGCATGAACGAGCGGCAGGAGCAAACGGCCGACGTGCTGGGGAAGTTGACGGTGTTGGGTACCATTGTCCTACCGATGAACATCATTACCGGGCTGTGGGGCATGAATGTGTGGGTTCCGGGGCAGGAGTACGAGGGGGATTTGATGTGGTTTTGGTGCTTGACGGCCGGGTTGATGTGTTTTGGGTTCACGTGCTTTTTTATTGCTAAGAAGGTTTATGGGATTGTTTGAAGGGTTTTTTTCTGGGTTTTCTTGGGTGTGGAGGGGGGACGAAGGGGGATTTGTATATACTATGGGAATTGTGTGACGGGGTGGTTGTGTAGGATATTGTTGTGTTGGGGTGGGGAGGTTAGTTTGATTTGAGAGTTAGCATGATATGATGGGTTTTTGGATTTTGGTTTTGTTGAATGAGGTGTGCTGGGTTTGGATAGGAGGCGAGAACGGTATATAGATGGGTTTTTTTCTGTATATACGACTCCTCTGAAGAAAGAAATATAGAACGTCGTCGTTATTGTTTGTTGAGCGTGTATGAGGTTCCGGGTGTGACGGATCTGCCAGCTGTGTCACATGTCAGCTACGTCCTGTGATATCACGTGGTGGCGCAGGTGTTTCAGGTTCTAGATAAATGTAGCATCACCTCCTGTACCTAACTTTCTTCCTCATCTATTGTCCTAAGAATAGAGTGTTGTTTGTTCCCGACTGTC
>LKTO01000922.1:0-14125 GCA_001399465.1 Hymenoscyphus scutula
CTCTAGCTAGTATACTAAAGGAGGCCTCCTAGACGACTAGGTTATTAAACCTATAAGTAATAGATAGATAAATAATAAGATAGGCCTAGAATAGATATAACACTTTAATAAGTATACTACTACTTAGGCAAAGGGTCTATATTAGATACTTGTCCTCGATAGGTATAAGAGTTATAAATCAGCTATGTTGTAAGAGTACTATATAGCTAACAATATTATAACTCTCTGTCTACCTCCTTACTTGTCTCATCTTACCTAGCCACTTAATATAGAATACTTTAGTATTCTTAAGCGTATATATAGATGTTAAATTAAGCTCTTTATTAAGGCTTATATTAACTATATTATAAAGATTAAGTTCTTTTTAGCCTTCTATATAGCTTATAATTAGTTAATAACAACTCGAAATACTAAAGCTAGGTTTTATAGAGCTAGGTTAGTCTCTTTTAATCTATAGGCAGTTATTTCTAAGCTTAATATCAGGTTATAGACTCTAACACCTCCTATAGACCCCTCTATAAATGCTAACCTATAGGTCTCTTAGACTCCTTATAACCTAACCGAAGCTCTCTTATAGACTACACTAGTTAAAAGTCGTATTACACTCTATTAAGGAAGTGTTATAAACCACGTACTAACACGTGATAAGTGAAGACTAGGCGGCGTCCTGACAGGTTAAAGTACTATTTGTATATAACCCTTAGAAAGGTATTATAGGGTAATAGGCTAGTAGTGCGGGATCTTATTATGTTAGTAAAGATTACGTGATGGAGTCCTTACGTGATGGAGTCCTTACGTGATGGAGTCCTTACGTGATAGAGTCCTTAGGGCTATAGAAGTCCTCAATGTTTAGGACTCCCTTTAAGCGAGGGACTCTAACAGGGGACGAAGATTCTATATAAGACTAGCACGTCTGCTATTAGATAGAAGCTTCGTACTCAACTCAATATTACATTGTTATCACTACCTTCACAGCTTTATAGTTAAGTAACGAGTTTACCTCCGAGTAAACACCTAGTCCGCGATTGAACCTCTTTATAAGCAACTAACCCAGCGATACTCAGTTACCTTAGTTAGTTTGAGAATCGTCACAGGAAGCTTGCTAACACTGATTTTTGAGATAGTAGCTGTATTAGCTAAAAGCATAGAGATATTAGCTTATAAGATAACTTTACTATTAGCTAAAGTCCGGACCCTTTACTAGGCAAATGAAGCCCTTAGTAAACGTCGGAGAGCTAAAAAGACCCGGATCTGTTAAGGGGTATACTTATTATAGAGGATGCATAGGATGTATTAGCTTAAAAGGAGGCAGAGGAGCAGACTCGACGTAATAAGCGCGTTGAAGAGAGTAGGTAAAAGGAGGGGCAGCCCTCTAGGCGACGATGTAGCACTTGTAGAAAGACTAGTTATAATACACGAACTTATCAAGAGTCTGTAGAACTAAATAACTTGTTAGATTCTAAGTAGTTTAGTTAATTGAACGTACTGTGGTTAAGTAATTGTATGTTGAAGAGGTTTAATAGGGTAAAGTGGCCCGCTCGGTGATAAACCACGTTAACTATAATTAAACCTAGGTTAACTTTAAATTTAATTTTAGATAAGAACTATATTAGCTTAGAGTTATAATGTAGTTAGCTTTAAGCTATACTATACTAGTGCCGAAGTAGATATAAGTTAATTTAGAATTAATATAGAGTTATATATATGATTAACTCTAAATTAATTAAAACTTAACCTAGATTTAACCTAGATTTAACCTGAATTCAACCTAAATTCAATCTAACTTTAGAATAAATTTAGAACTGATTTAGAACTAGATTTAGAGTATATTTTTAATCTTACTATAACTCATAAATAGGTTCTAACCAATTTAATTATTTAATTTCGATTAAAAACAATTTCACTCTAATTCTACTAATTTATTCTACTAATTATTCTACCTATTCTACCTTCCACCGATTATTCTACCTTCTATTCTATAATGTTATCTCTGTATATATATATGCCTGTGTATATACCTCTCTGTTCGTTCGCCTGTTCGCCTGTTCGCCTGTTCGCCTGTTCGCCTGCCGGCCTGCTCGCCTAGAGTCTAAAAAGCGACATTAGTAAGGAAGGGGGTAACAAATCAAAGGCTCCTGATTAGTTGTATAACTAATCCGAGGGTTCTGATTCGCCCTGTCAAAAGTCCGACCGTAAAATATGTCTGCTTGTTGAGAGGGGTGTATGTGTGTTACTAGGTGGTGGCGGTACTGTAGGTACGCCGATGGGTATGCCGATGGAATTGATGTAATTGATGGAATTGAGAGGTGTCTCGGTGGCAAAAGTGGTGGTGGGGTGGCCTGTGTGTACGCTAACCGAGACACGAAAGGTGCGCCCTAACATGTGACAGTGCCCCGCCGACCCACTTGGTTAATCACGTGACATACTAGATTTAGGCACTAGTGGTACTAAATATAAGGACTCTAATAATCTATAAATTAAGCAAGATTACTATACAAAAGGTCTCTTAAATTAGCTTTGAAAAAAAATTCCTCTCTTAAATATTCAATTTTTTCTATAAGTCCTTTTATAGACTAGAGATCTATATTAAAACTATATTAAAACTATACTAAGACTATCTTAGAACTACATTTAGACTTTATTATAAGTTTATATTATACTTAGATTAACTTTAAATTTAACTTATATTTAATACTTAATAGAAACTAAAGTCTAACTTTAGAGTAATCTAGTACTAAATTAAGTTCTAATCTAAATAGGAATTCTAGCGGAATCGAGTTCTAAATCGAGATAGATTTATAGTATACCTTAAGTCTAACTATAATTAGAATTATATTAAATCTAAATTCTAAATATATATTAACTTTAGAGTTAACTTTATTCTACGATATATTAGACTTTATTTAAACTTAGTATTAATCTATAACTTAATCTAATATTAAATCTTCTCTTAATTTTTATCTAATAAAATCTTAGATCTAAAGTTAATCTAGATTTAATTCTAAAGTAATCTTATTACTAAATTAACTTTTAAATCTAAAGAGAATCTAGAATTAACTCTAGCTTAATAAAGCGAATTAGAGTTAATTTAATCTAGAGTTAATCTTTAGTAATTAGGCCTCTAAGTACTATTCTAGGCGATTTTAAGTACTAGCTACTTATATTTATAAATAATAAACTAGCTTAAAAGTACTAGAACTTACTTATAATATAGACGAAAACATTAAATAAATAGAGGTTTAGAGAGTAGATTATAAACTATTATTTAGTAGATAGAGTACTAGTAGATAGAGTATAATATATACGCCTTCGCGAATATATAGAAATAATATAATCTAATAAGTTAATCTATATTTATTAGCTTATCTAACTCTAACTCGGTCTTAATAATAGTATACTTATAAATATACTCGATAAGTAATTTAACTGTAAAGATACTAGTACTTTATAATTAATATATATTATTATATTTATTAGAGTAGTAGTATTATTACTATATTTAGTATTTAGTATAACCTGTTTGACCACCGAGTGTCTGTGACCACCGAGTGTCCGCGAAATATCTTAGCAACTACAATAAACCTTCAACGCGTTATGTCTTAACTAAAAAACGCGTAATCTACTCAGAAGGAAGGCAGGCTTACTCTTACATTACAGGCCTTTCAAGATGGCTAGTTTAAAACCCCTGAGCAGAGTGCTACAGCTTTCAATGTTAGTACTAAAACCCTACAAAGACGTACGAACAGAATACAACTACGACACAGTTGCCAGCCCAACTACTAGAAGCTTACTCTAGCTAAAGAGAGTACGATTATCTAATATATCCTCGACGTTGATTCACGAGGGTTTTCTCCTAGACTAGTAGAGGTAGAAGATATAGTAAATAAACTACTAGAGGCGCGGGGTAGAGAGAAGGTTAGTAAGAACTAGACTAGGAGATTTATAAAGCGCTTAGATGAGCTAAAAATAAGCTTTAATTAGGCTAAGGACCGTTGGAAAGCAAAGCAGGAAGATCCTATAATAATCAGTAACTAGTTTTAACTAGTTAAAAATACTAAAGCTAAGTATAGTATCTAGGATAAGGATACCTATAACTTTAATAAATCTAGATTCTTGATAGTTGTTATTAGAACTATAAAAGTTATTACTAGCTCTAAGAGACGTACTTAACTAGATCTAGTTCGGCTAGAAGACTAGGAGTAGGTTATAATTATCTAGAGAATCTCTACTACTAGCGCTATAATCCTAGCTTTTATTATCTATAAAGGCAGGGTATATCTTTCTAATTAGTATAAAGAGACTAGTATACCTAATAACTAGGTTCTTAGAGTCTCTAAGAATAGATAGATAATAAACAAGCTTAGCCTAGAGTAGTTAAAGCACTTTAACAAGTATATAAAGATATATAGTAGGGTGTCAAAAGTCTTCACACCCCCCTCTTACTAGCTAAGCTTTCTAGACCTAATTAGACCTTGTTGTTCTCGCCGCTTTTCTAAGTACGTAAAACACTACACTTTTAAAGCTATATTTCTAGTATTTTATATACTACCCTTTAGAGTTTAATAATAGCTTGTACTCTATCTTCTATAGTCGTAGCTAATCTATATAAAATCCTATTATTAATAGTATACTATACTTCTTATACTCTCTCTATTAACGTATCTAAAGTCTCGTCTATATTAGAAGTATACTTTAGCTCAGGGTGTAGCCTATAAAGCTCTACTTTCATTAAAGCCTATAAAGTCTCTACTAGATTTAAATCAGGAGAATAAGGAGGCTATTCTATTACTTGTATTACTATCTCTCTTAGTATATCCTTTATAATTGTACTATAGTATAGACTAGCTCTATTATATATAAACTCTTCTCCTTTAACTATAATATTAGAAAGAAAAGCTTAATATAAAGCTCGAATAACCTAAGAAGTAACCCCTTCTTATATAGCTTATAGATTACTATTAAGAGAGACTAAGCCTGTCCTTCTATTACAACTAAAAGTAGCCTAAAGTATCTTCTTTACTCCTTTTCTAGAGTACCGAACAGGCTGTATATCACCCTTCTTTACTTGATCTCGTAGCCTTGTAAATGTCTAAATAGGCTTTACTCCTACCCCTCTTTCTATAGTATACTTATTAGACTAAGAGCCTATTTAGATTATATTATTTAAGGATATTATTTAATTTTAACTAAATAATATACTTAATCTAAACACCTTCGCTACTTTAATTTATTATTTAAATAATTAAATAATACGCTATATAAATTAAAGTAGTATCTCTTAAGGTGCTACTTTAAGTTTAGCACGTATATTACTATACACCTACTAAAACACTACTATAGATATGCCTCTACTATACCTCTATACTCTCTTAATTAACAAGGTAAGGATAAGGATAAATCCTACTATATAATATTACTTCTTCTCGCTCTTACTACTAGAACCGAAAGAAGAAGCTCTTTTAAAACGTCCTTACGTTTTTTAACTTCGATATAGTATATACCTTTATTCTTACTAGCTAGAAGGGTTTAGCTTACGATACTACCGTGTTATATATTATAAAAGCTCTATATAGATTTACTACTCCTAAGAGAAAATATTAGCTTAGAGACGTAGGATACGCTAATTCCGATACTATACTCTCGCTATACCGAGCTATAATATACTATCTCAAAGAGTAAGCTTATAGAAAACTTAAACTAAAGAATACTAAGGAATTATTTCTATTAGGTCTCTTATACAATTCCTCCTCCTCGCTTCATCCTATACTAGAAGTACTCTCTAAAACACTCCACGTCTTCTAATGCTCCTTGATATCTCGCTATTTATTACGTACATGCCTAAGCTCTACTACAAGTCCCTGCTTTTAGTAGGCTTCTTAGTTAGGTAATAATAGCATTCTATCCCTTAGGCTTCCAATTATCTACATTAGTACCTTTTCCCTCTACAAATTATATATGACCTTCAACTATAAGAGCCTCTTCCTTTCACTTGTCTATTACATACACGGCTTAGCCAGTGGCTTAGGGTTTAGATCGAGCGTAGGAGTATCTAGTAGGAGAAGCTCAGGATTAGTAGGTATGCTGTTAGTAGAGAAGGTTGCCGTAGAAGCTTTAGCCTTGCGTAGTTGTTTCTTTTAGGCTTTGTTTAGTACGCGCGCACGCCTACGCTTAGTACTTATATTAGATTGTATATTTAGTTGAGTTTAAGTAACTTCTTCAAGAGTAGAAAGGTACTCAGATGCCGATTCCGATACAGGAGGTCCTATAGTAGGTGGTGGAGTAGCTATAGTAGTAGTAGATGTTAAGAGTAAATAAGTGTAGTAGAAGATAAGTACTTATATATATTATTAAAGGAGGGTGAATTAAGAAGGTTGTAGAGGTCTCTTACGAAAAGGACTAATATTAATCCTTTAGTTTTTAAATAATAATTTAAATAATAACTTAATCTAAACATCTATACTACTTTTAAATATTATTTAGAATTTAAAGAATATTCTTAAATAATATCTAAATAATACGCTAAATAATACGAATTAAATAATATAATCTAAACAGGCTCTAAGTAACTTTCATCTAATCGTTTATAGTATAGGCTTAATATTAAACAGCCTACTTAAGTCGCTTTTTTATATATATAGAAGTAATAAATAGACGTTTCTTTTATAGCTATTTCCTCTTATTCATCTCCCTTAAAAGCTGTTAAATAGAACTCTTTTTATAATTATTATTAACTTCTCGAAGAAGGTCTTATATCTTAATATAAGGATTTATATAGTTAATAACGTTATATATATGATCGCGATACTCTTCTATTAAAGCTTAAGGTCTTCTAGATTATAGTTTCGAAGTAAAGTCGTTTATACCTATAGGATAGGCTTTAAGAGTTAATCGAATCGTAGAAAGAGAGATTTAAGAGTATTTTTAGTATATTCGAGGAGCTAACTAACGTTTAGAGCTAAGTTTAACAATTCGCGCATATATAGTAGGAGATAACTCAAGTTAAGGCATCTTAAATAGCTTTAAAAGTATAGTGTTTTATATACAAAAGTATGTTGTTTACTTAGAAAAGTAGCGAGAACAACAAGGCCTAATTAGGTCTAGAAAGCTTAGCTAGTAAGAGAGGGTGTAAAGACTTTTAACACCCTACTATACTAGGTAGAAGTATATCGACTACTTATCTTAGATAGTTATAAGAGTTATAACTCACAGGAATTCAAGGACTTCTATAAGGAGAACAAGATTATTATACTCTATATACTGCCTTATTCATTCTACATTCTCTAACCTTTAGATATATGTTATTTTATAGTACTTAAAGTCTAGTACTCTTAGCGTATTAGAGCCTTAGTATAGAGACGCGTCTTCTATATTAATAAGAGAGGCTTCTTACTAGCTTTTCGTAACGCTTTTTTCGAGACATTTATAGAGGCTAATATTAAATCGAGCTTTAGAGGTATAGGCTTAGTTCTATTAGATATATAAGTTATACTAGATAAACTAGACATTCGACCCTAGACCTCTCTAGGACTCCTATTATAAGAGATACTATAGTAGTCTAGAATACTAAGTAATATACTTAAATTTAGATCGCAGACTAAGCTAGTTTAAAATAAGCTTAGCTCTTTATCTAGTTTAGTAAAAGATAGATTCTACAGCTTGTTAAAGGTACTAAAATTATACTATACTAGAATACGCTTATGTTAGCTCGTATTCAAGAGCTTAAAGAGCTTAATAATAAGTTAACTAAGCGTAAGAGGCGAAAAAGGAAGTAGATTTAGACTAGAGGAGTATTAAAGTTTAGTAAGACGCTATAAGTAGTAACTTTAGAGTCTCCTTTAGTATAGTAGAGTAGAAAGAAGGCTTATAGTAGAGATAATCAAGATATAGCCTAGTAAGTCTAAAGACACTATAGAAGGTGTAGAGAGATAGAGTATAACACTTATATATATTCTTTTATTAAAGAAGAGGCATCTAATTCAGATGAGTATACTTAGTAGATTTTTTATATAGTAGTAGAGAAGAAAGTAATAACTTCTAATATAAGATAGTAGTACTAAGGTATTTTAAAAGATATAAAGTACTTCTAAAGAAGAAATATAATAAGAATATATAGTATACTTTTTAGACTAACTTTAAGAGATAAACGCTAGATAACTTTAAATTAAGTAAGAATACTAAATTAATTAGAGTATTCTAAAAGCATCTATAATTAAGAGACGTATATATATCTATAGTAAAGAAGACTATAGTTATAGATAGTCTATATTATATTCTATAATAAGAGAATTATAAACTATTTCTATATAATAAAGTATTAATACTTAAAAAGACTAGTAGTCTTATATCTAAGAAACTATATTAGAGAATTATAAATTCTAAAAGAGATAAACTTAATCTAGTATATAAGAGTTATTATATAACTTTAGTAAAGTTACTAGTATATATAAATCACCTACTAACGATTTAATTAGTCTATATAGTACTAGAACTAGCTATAGAACCTATACTAAAACGTATACTAAAAGTATAGATAAAGAAGTACTTAAAAGTATAAGAAATACTAAAAGAAAGTACTAATAATAAATATAGTTAAGTACTTAGTAGAATTATAATAAAAGTAATAAAGTAAAAAGTAAGTAATATTACTAAAAGTACTAAGATACTAGTAGCTATAAAGAAGATAATACTAGAACTAGATCTATCTTTATCTTTATTATCTTCTAATTCTAATAATTTAAGACTACTAAGACTACCTTTAAAGGTACTTAGATATCTAGAAGATTCTATTAATCTATTAGAAAGTAAGTCTAAACTATCTAGACTAGATATAACTATAGTATTACTAGAATAATAAAGTAATTATAGGAATTCTCTAGCTAGTCTTACTAAATTCTATATTATAGATAAATCTAAATATAGTAGTATAACTAATAATCTAGATCTTAATCTCTAGAAGTCTATTAATAATTATTAAATATATAGAATACTAAGATTAAAATAAAGATATAATATAGTATTCTAATTATTATTAGAGAAAATACTTTAATATATTATTATAATAAGATCTAATCTAAGATTACTTTACTAACCTTTAGAGAGATATAAATAAAATTTAAGAAATACTTCTAGAATAAGAACTATACTTAAAGTATCTAGATAAAATAGAATATAATAACTCTTAAATTATATAAGATGAAGTACTTAAATAATTAATCTCTAAAGTATTTAAACTAATATATAAGAGACTATTATTAATCTACTATAGACTTCTAAAACGCTTATAGTTAGAAGACGAATTTACTAATAAGTTAATAATAGTATATTAAGAGACTATTAAGATAGAATATACTACTTTAAGACTACTCTAGAAGCTATATATTATAATATTAAGATAATACTAGATATATAGAAGAAAAAATATCTCTAATCTAGTATAGTATATATAGTAAGGATTAATAATATTAATAATAAATTTAATAACTAGTATCTTAATAATAATAATTAGAATAGATCTATATATATAACTAACTATATATATAGAGAAGACTAACTAAATTATAGTAATTTCTATAGTAGACCTTATAGTAGATTCTATAGAAATAGATCTAATTATTATTATAATTACTAGAATTAATAACTAAGTTATCTCTTAAATTAACTCTTATATATACTAGGTTATTATATAAACTTCTAGTAAAATTAATAATTTAATAACCTAAGAAATAAGAGTAATAGACTACTAAATTAAAACAATTAATAATATTAACTATTTAATTATTATATATATAAAAATAAGAGTTACTAAATACTATAGTACTTAAGAGAGAAATAGAATAATTTATAGACTAAATAGAAGGCTAATTACTTTAATAAATCTAGCTATTAATAAATAGTTTAAGTATAACGTAGTTTATTATCGAGTAGTATACTTTTCTCTACTCTACTACTTTGAAATTAAATTACTTAACTATAATAAATTAAATCAACTAGGCTATTCTAAATCTAGAAGCTCCTCTATAATAATAACTTTCTAACAAGTACGTGAATTATAACTACTCTTTCTACAAGTGCTATAGTGTCGTCTACCTAGTTGCCTCTTATTTACATAAACCTCTCTAGAGCGCTTGTCGCGTTGAATCTACTTGTCCACCTCCTCTTAAGCTAAAATATTATTTATATCCTCTACTACTAGTACTCCTCCTTGCCGGATCCGAGTCTTTTTAGCCCTTCGGCGTTTACTAAGGGCTTTATTTGCCTGACGAAGAGTCTAGAGTTCAGCTAATATTAAAGTTACCTTATAAGCTAATATCTCTGTTCTCTTTACTAGCGAAGTAACTGTCTTAAATATCGGGGTTAGCAAGCTTCCTTAATAACGTGTAATTCGATTTTTAACTAGCGTAGTCTATAAAAGAGCATCGGTTAGGTTACGAGGAGTCTAAGAGACCTAAGGGCTAGCGTCTATAGAGGAGAGTCTAGAAGGTGTTAGAGTCTATAACCTAATATCAAGCTTTAAAATAACTACTTCTAGATTAAAAGAAGCTAAGCTAGCTCTATAGAATCTAGATTTAGTATTTTAGGTCGTTATTAACTAATTATAAGCTATATAAAATGCTAAAAAGAACTCGACCTTAGTGATATAGTTAATATAAGCCTTAATATAAGTCTTAATTTGTCGCTTATATATATGTTTAAGTATACTAAAACACCTAACATTAAGTAGCTAGGCAAGATGAGACAAGTAAGGAGGTAGACAGAGGAATATAATATTGTTAGCTATATAGTACTTCTAGAATCTCGCTGATTTATAACTCTTCTACCTATTAAGAATAAGCATCTAATATAGTCCTTTTACGTAACTACAAGTATGTTTATCGAAGTGTTAAAGCTATTCTAGACCTGTCTTATTATTATTCGTCTATCTATTATATGTTATTTTAATAACCTAATCGTCAGGAAGGCCTCCTTTAGTATACTAGCTAGAGAGGTAACATTTTCCCTTTATAACTAAAAACGAAGGGATACTCCTTCTTTTACTATTTATATAAACAACCGCTATAGCCTATTCCCGATTCCCTGGCTGAACTGCCTTGCCTCTACCACGTCTATCTACGCGAGTAACAACTATAGTTGAAGAGATTATACCTATTATAAAGCCTGTCTCGTCGAAGTTATAGAAATCGTAGTTCTAAATCCTATATTTTACTTGTATATTCTATACTAGTTGAAACCACGCTTCAATTAGCTTAGGATCTTTATACAAGGCTCTTAGAAAGTCGTAAACACGATTAAAACATGTCTTTAATTCTAGTTAACGTTATATAAATCGATGTACCTAGAGCTTTCTGACGCGTTTCTCTTCTTACGATTTAAGAATATAATTCGCTATATCTTTAACGCTAGTAAGTCAGGGCGTAAATCCTCTTATATCTAGATCAAGTATATATCAAATAATCGTTTCCTCCTCTAGTTCGTTCAATTTATAACAATTAGGTCTAGTTTCGAGACAAGGAGTTTAGCTAGCTATTTAGTATTATAGTATTATTTTAGAGACTTTATAGGTTTTTATAGTAGAGCGACGACTAAGTTTTTTAGACGTTCGGATAGCCTTAATAGCTAAGGTGATTCGTACTTCTTAAGTATAAACTTCTATGTTTAGTTATAGAGAAAACGCGTCTCGAAGATAGTAGGTAGTAGAGTAGAGAAAAGTACACTACTCGATAATATACGCTACTCGATAATAAACTACGTTAGAGGTAATATATTCTTAAATTTAAAGGTAGTAATACTTAATAAAGATTAAGAGAATAAAGAGAAAGAGTATACTAGAAACTTTATTATAGAGTATAGTAAGATTACTATAAAGGATACTTAAACTCTTATTAAAAACCTCACGAATTTAGTATATAAATATATACTTAGTAGTATTCTACTACTTCTATATAGTAAGATAATAACTCTTAAGAACTTAAAGAAGTACTATAATAAGGAATTCTTTAATATTATAATTAGTTCTAGTATTACTAGTATATTAACTATTAGATATAACTAATATAAGATATATAATTTAATTAAGAAGATACTAATTAAATATATAAAGTAGATATTAGTAAGATTTAGTATAGAAATATATATATCTATTAAATTAGATTCTATATATTAAAGACGAGTATATCCTTTCTAATATATCTTTAGAATCTAGATACTCTTAGAGTCTACTTTAATAATATTATTAATAAATTAAAGTAATCTAATAACTTAGATATCTATTTATACTATAGAATTACTAATTATCTTACTTATTAATAGAGTATAAACTTTAATATCTTTATAAACGATTTAAGTACTTATCTATTAGAAAGTTATAAATACTCTTATAATATATAGATTACTAGTTTAATAATAAATTACTTAATTATATTACTAAATACTATAATTTATACTATAAATATAATAAGTCTCTAAGTTAATTTAAACTTATATTATATAATAATATTATACTTAACTTTAAGATTAATATTAATATATTTTTTATTAATAGTAACCTAGTATTATATATTATAGATAAGAGTACTAGGTTCTAATTAAGTAGATTTCTAAGGAATCTCTTAGTAAAGTATATTTAGAAGATACTTTAGATATACTAGATTAACTATTATTTAGGTCTACTAGACTTTATTTAAATAAATACTAGTAAAACCTTTATAAGTAAGGAATTTAATAAATATATTAGATCTAACGTATTTCTCGATCGAGCCGATTACTCGGTTAAGTCGATTACTAGAATACTAAAACGCGATACTTAACTTGAAATTAAAATACTACTACTTAATTAATTCTAACCCTCTAATAAAGAGGCTCGTATTCTTTTAGCTGTTCAAGCCTTTAATTTAGGTTAATTTAAGAGTATATAAGCTTATACTAAAGCCTACGACGTGCCTTATATAACCCTCTATAACTAAATATATAGAATTCCTTTATAACGCTATACTCCTTCTAATACTTAAAGACTTATCTCTGAAGAAGAGCTAGCTATTATATAATATATTCTCGACCTAGATTTGCGTAGATTCCTACCCTAGCTAGTAGCTGTTTAAGAAATAGTAGACCTTCTCTCTAAACGCGACGCGCCTTCTATAGGCAAGAATTAGACTTCTACCTTTATTAAACGCTATATAGAGATTAAAACGAAATTCAGCTATAAGTAAGATTATAAAAGAGCTCGGTGCGAAGATCCTATAATTCTTAGAGACTAGTTTAGACTTATATAAAATATAATTACTAAATATAGAATCGCGGAGAAGAATATATATAACTTCGATAAAGCTAGGTTTCTTATAAGCGTTATTACAACTATAAGAGTTGTTATAAGCTTAGAGTCAAGGAATCGTCTAAAGACTACTTAGCTAGGAAACAGAGAGTAGGTTTTAATTATATAAGGTATAAACTTATATAGTTAGACACTTTCTTCGTTTATTATTTTCAAGAGATAGTACTACCTCTTAGCTTAGTATAAGGACTTAGGCCTTCTAAAAGATTAGATAATTATATTAAGTAAGAATAGATAGACGATAAATAAGATTAGATTTAAGTAGATTTAACACTTTAATAAGTATATAAAAGGTTATATAGTTAGATAATATAGGCTCCTTATTCTTAATAGCTATAAGTTATATATTTCAGTTTAATTTTAGTAATACTATTAGAATAATAGTACTATTACTCTCTATATACTACTACACTTATCTTATATTCTCTAGCCTCTTAACGTTAGCTGTTTTAGCCTACTAAAGGTATTATATAGTAAGTAAATTAAGAATCTCGTTCGAGTTAGAATTTAGTATATTACTAAGCTTAAGTTTCTTTCTATATTTAAAGAGGTATTCGACGCTACATTTATAGAGTAGAATATTAAGAGTAGGTTTCGAGTAACTAGCTTAGTATTATATAATCTAGAGAACGTTCTTTCTTACCTTGATCTAAGGCTTAAGATACTAACTCTACTCTCTATAAACGAGCTAATCTAGACTCTAAAGACGCTATAGAACGTAATAGAGCTTAAATTCTAGACGATATATCTTAAAAACTATATTATATAATACTAAAATAGCTCTTCTATATTAATTAA
>LKTO01000923.1:0-14107 GCA_001399465.1 Hymenoscyphus scutula
TCTATATACTTAATTGCATGTAATTCTAACGAGCGGTTGTTGAGATATATAACTTTTTAATAGCATCGTGAAATTTTGGTGGGGTGGGTTTTCACTAGGGCGGGGCACGGACTAGGGATATCGGTTAGCTATCTTTCGGAGCTCGGGTCCTGGCCTTGCCTCGCGGTGGACAGAAAAAGTGGCAGTAAATCGCACCTGCCAACCTGATCATTGTTCCCTCCATCTTGAGAAATTCACGGCAATTAACTTTAGGGCTTGAGAGAACTTAAACCATTGTCCTAGATAGTTGGAGTATTAGACTCGAATTATCCTACGGTGGTAGAACAACTAGTGAGGGAGGGAGATACGAACCTCTATTTACTGCCACTTTTTCTGTCCACCGGGAGCCTTGCCTTAGTGCCTGCGAGTTTCTTCCGGTTCTAGTACCGTCTGGGCATAAACCTTCTTCCATGATAAACTCTGGATTTTCTAATACATCCACATCCTTCGGGGTTCCTCCTTGGTACCATTATTCTGTCCATTGTCAATCATGGATTACAATCTGAATGTTGGCGATAGGAAAAACGTCTCCAGAAATTTCGAAATTCAGAAGAGCCGGTGTCCGACTTGCATTATGAAGGCTTCGGAGAGTTTTACAATCAAATCAAAGGGTTCACTGCTGGAGCATTTGTCAAATTTTCGTCACATTTTCCCGAGATGCTCCTAGGTATCAATATCAGAACTTCGTTATCACTGGATTACTCGTAGAGTGGGCGGATGCCAAACCCTACAGAACGAAACAAGACCTTTAATCGAAACAGGAACATTTGCAAACAGCATCTGTCGTTCGAATTATCTTCCGATTTGAGTTTCTTGATCTAAATCGAGGTTGAGGAGGCTCAAGAGGGGGACGATTTGGTCGTTTTACGTTTCCCCCACTAATTTCGTTACGCCTCATTTCAGGGGCTTCCTCGCTTCGGCGCATGCTTAATGAAACCCCCAAAGTTTAGAGTTGCCTCGAATGTCGCCTTTTCCTCGCCTTTTGCCCACCTTTCGGTATATCGTCAATTCTCCGGTGTATGAGAAACCTGGCTCTCAGACTGCCATGAGACGATTTGGGCGACAATCATCCACTTTGACTCGTTGCATGACCAATCCCAGATGATTGGCAGCATGGCTGTGAAGTGGCTCCAACCGGCTCGGCGAGTGCCACTCTTTGGCTTGGTATCGCGAAACGCTTTCTTGCGACCACTGGCCCAGATGGGTCCCTTTTGACTTCTTTTCTCATCCCATCTTCTTCTTGTAACTCTCCTATTGGCATCTTTTGTAAAGCGTCACTCTTTTTTGCGCGGCCTGTTCCACTTTCCGATCGAGCGCCAATGCATTTACGCACAGATTAGACTTGCTTGCAAACGTTTCCGTTCCTTCGTTGCCTTCAATCACAATCCTTTTCTCTGTTCTTCAACCTTAATCGATTTCTCTTCTCCAGCTGCCGGTCACGCTCAATTACGAACACCCTCTGTCAAAATTTACGGCTGGTCTGTTGGTCATATTTTATTTTGCGCTTCGGTCGGAACGATGAAGAACCTCACGAAGTTATCGACTCTGGCGATTGCGACCTTGGCCAGTGTGGGAGGGGTACATGGGAATCAAAGTGGGAATGGGAATTCAAATGGAAACGCAATTATAGTAATTTCAAACTCGGGTGGTGGAAATGGACAGGGAAATTCAAACGGAAACGGTATCATTTTCAATACCAACAACCCTAGTGGAAACCAAAATGGGAACTCCAACTCGAATGGAAATTCGAACTCTAACGGCAATGCGAACTCCAATGAAAATGGGAGGTCAAACGGAACAGCAAAGGGAAACGAAAACTCGAACGGCAATGAAAAGTCCAATGGAACTGCAAAGGCAAATGAGAATGGAAATGCAAAGGAAAATCAAAATGGGAATGGGAACGCGTCAGCCCTAACAGTTACTGAGAAAGTAACAGTCTCGGAGAGTGCAACGGCGTGCGCAAATGCAGGGTATGATATATCTGTTCATGGGATTTGGTCATTGGTCTCGACGCGAACACAATCTGTAATGTTTAAGTCTCTGGGACGATCGCAACTATTATTCGAGAGGGTAAGAAAGAGATGCAAGTCTTGACTCATCTACCTTTGAGAATAGTATCTGCGATAGTTCTAGACTGTCCGATTCATTACTTGGCCGAGCCGAAAGAGCAATGACAAAATCTCTTTCCTTGCAATGGGCGATGCTTACTTTGAATAGGCCAACGCAACTGTCATTCCTGACATCCACAGTTTTCGGTACCGGCTCGGCACCCACAGTCACGGTAACACCACTTCCAGAAATGATTACTCAAATGGTTACGGTAACGGTCAGTGGAAATAATCAGGCTGCGATGCCAGCGGCGAGTCAAGAACCTGCTGCTGCCAATGCAGGTGGTGCACCAAAGGCCCTTACTACAGACGCTCTTGTTAGCCAACCTGGATTGCCTCAACCCTCACCAAGCCCCGTTTCCTCTTCCTCTTCTGTAGCCGTACCAGCGCCAAATGCTCAAGCCGGGTCAGGAGCCCAACCATCGAAACCACTCACTACAGATGCTCTAGTTAGCCAGCCTGTAGGAGTCGCCGGTATGTAATATCGTTCATCACTTTTAGTGTAGATATAAATGCTGATATACAATGTAGCTGCATCTCCCGCCCCAGCCAACGCCCAAGCCGGAGCTGGCCAACAATCGAAAGCCCTCACCACGGCAGCAATTGTCAGTCAGGGACCTGGAGCTGGTAAGTTGATCCATTTGATGTACCATTTAACGCTCAGACACTGACATTATATGATAGCCGCCCAGCCAGCCCCTACATCCCCCGCAGGTAAGTCTAGTTAACCGAGTTCTTTGAAAAATGACCAATACTGATTGGAAACAGGCGCACCTCCCCCAGTCGGTGCCCCAGGTGCCCTCGCTTCAGGAACGGGAACTATCGTCCAAGGGGGGGCATGCGATTGTCAATGTCTTTGTGGTCCTGGATCATTCCCCAACGTCAACGCGGCCCAAGGTGCTGTAGGTGCTGTTCCAAACATGGGTCAAATGGGCAATCCAACAACACTCACCACAGCTGCTATTGTCAGTAAACAGGGAGGAGCGTCGGCACAAGCAGGATCGCCATCATCCGCCCAAGTTCCACCTCTCAGTGCCGGGTCTGCTAGTCCATCGAAAGCTCTTACTACTGATGCTCTCGTGAGCCAACCTAATGGTGCCGTAGCTGGTAAGTGAACTCTTCAACGTGGAATATATAACATGTCTAGATGTTTAGATTTGTTCAATCTGAATACAATATACTAACTCATCAAATAGTTGCATCTTCCGCCTCATCATCCCAAACATCGAGTTCCGTCAGCGTCCCAACGCCTGCTGCACCATCGGGACCTCTTACGACCGCCGCGATCGTCAGTCAAGGAGCAGGTGCCGTCCCTGCCCCAGCATCTTCATCTACATCTGCACCTGTTGCTCAATCACAAGCACAATCCTCGTCATCTGCACCTGTCGCTCAATCACAAGCACAATCCTCGTCATCTGCACCTGTCGCTCAATCACAAGCTCAATCCTCGTCATCAGCAGCACCTGTCGCTCAACCACAACCCTCGGCATCAGCACCTGTCCCTCAACCTCAAGTCGCCGGTCCAGAGGCAAATGCTCAAAACGCAGCTCCAACCATCAACATCAGTACCTTCAAACTTTCAAGTACTTTACAACTTGGAAACTTGGCGACGGCGACGATTGCTGTCAAGTTACGATAGATGATACATTTCTTTTTGTTGTTTGTTCCAGGGGTTTCCTTTTGTCCGAAATACCGATATTAATTAGATAAAAATGATGGAATATTATACCATGTAAGCGCTTTTATATCTTTTTCTTCTATGTTGTTTGAAACCCGAGGATTGGGGAATGAGTGTGGATATGGATGGATATGATTTGCATATATATGCGTCCAGGCGACGCGAAAGATCTGATGTAGGGATAGTGAAAACTCTTTTGTTGTATATATCATTCACTTCTGAATCAGGAGACCAAAAATTAATTCTTTCATTATCCTTTTGATTTTGATTTTGTGGTGCTATCTGAAGTTTGCACTTTGGTTTGTGTTGACGGTCCTTCATTTTGGGATGGCGACGAAGTGCCTTCTTTTGATGCCTTCAATGCTTCCAGTTTCATCCTCTTGGCTTGTCTCTTGCTTATTTGGGGTGTTCCTTCAACACTCGTCTGCTCAACCTTCCGTTTTCCTTTCCCCTTTTCGGCTTCCTTGGCCCCTTCTTTCTTTTCAACAACAGGTCGCTCTCCACCATTTACAACATCAATCACCCCTCTAAAACCACTTCTTTTGAGCCCCTCATTAACAACAACGGCCCTTGGATTTACGCTCAAAGCCTCTAACCCCCTCTCCCTACCCAGTCCCCAAACCCCCAGTAGATTCAAAACATCCGCCGGCGCCCTAACAGCAATCACATCCGTAGCCTCACTACTAATCACAATCCCCCTCCCCTTCGTACCCCTAATAATCGCCATAGCATTACTAATAAAATTCCTCCTCGCAGCCCCAACACCCTCCACCGCCTGCGCGTAATTGATCTCAAACCGTACCCCGCGATTCACAGCCGTCATAAGCGGTTTGGGCTTAAAGTGGAAATTGAATCGCTGCGTGAGGTCGAGGGAGATTATGCTTATTTCAGGCATGCTTTGACATGCTGAGAGGTATGCCTTTTCGGTTGTGGGACGCACGGCGAGGATGTCGTAGCTTTGGGAGAGGGCTGTCAGACGCGGGTTTTGCGCGGGGTCGGAGAGGATGAGGGTGCAGCGGCGCAGGATTGTGGTTTTGAAGGGCGTTTTGAGGGCTGGTGGGAGGGGGATTGTGTTTGTTATTTGGGCGGGGAGGGAGGCGGCGTTGTGAGTTTGGGAGAGGGCGAGGGTTGTGTAGCCTAGGGAGGAGAGGAAGGAGATTGTTCGTTCGAGTTCGGGGGTGGGTGTTGAGGATGAACATGGGATGTTGAGGTCGTACGACATGATGGTGGTGGGATAGGTTTTGTTATAATTTTGGCATTGAATGTGGTTTTAGTTGCGCCGGCGCAAAGATATATTTTACGCTGGAAGCTGCAGGTTTGAAAGGCTGAGTTGTTGAAGAGTCAAGGCTGACAAAAATTCCAAAATGTCGCCTGATCACGTGCTACATCCACTAGCCCGAAGCCGTTGGACCAGTTTTTCTCAAACAATTAGGTAGGTTGAGCAAACACCATACTCTCACGAAAACACGAATGACTTTTGTGGAAGAGAATTGATAAAATGCTTGTTGAATCTGGGTTAAAAGTTTCTATTGGGCCCGAGGTCCAGAGATTGATTCCAGTGCACGTGCCCTCGCCCGCTCAAATACTCTCTACCTACTTGGTACCTTGGACGAGGCTGCAAAGTTGAGCACGGGAGTCAAGCTTGATCTCCCATAACATTATTCCTCTCCACCAAACTCATCTTTGGATTGTCCTTCACAAACAAGTTGCTTCCTTGTCTACCGACCGTCCCCCCATCGTCCTTGCGCATCATCCTTTCGGTCTGCGCAAAGCTTCCTCCCCACCACTTTGCGCCGTCTTCCGAATACTACCCACCAACCACCAACCCATCAAGATGTCTGGCATAGACCAGCGTGAGCTTGAGAGCCGACTCAAGTCCCTTGTTAAGGCTGTGACGGATAAAGAACCCACAGATGTTATTGTGAATATCTTGGAGTCGTTGAAGAAAGATGTCGTTCCAACAGAGGAACTGCTTCGGGTATGGCTCCTCCATTGTTATGCACATTCCACAAAGCGCATGCCTTGCAAAGACCTGGCTAACAACATTCGCCCAGGTTACGAAAGCTGGCATATGGGTCTCTAAGCAGAAGCAAAACCCCAACAAGGACATCGCCATACTCGCCGGAGAGATCATTTCAAAGTGGAAGAAGATAATTGGCTTGAACAAGAGCAAGGCCATGTCGCAATCAAACTCGAGACCCGCGCCGGCTTCATCTCCAGCTCCAGCAGTAGAGAGCAAGGGCTTTACTGGGGATGTTGCAAAACGACGATGGGAGACGGAGAAGGTTGATACCAAACGAACCGGCGTTCCCACCCGCGACAGCTGCATCGGTCTTCTATACAATGGCATTGCTTTCATGTCTTCCGAACCTGCGACTCAAATTATCATCAAGGCTATGGAGGTCGAGAAAGCTGCATTTGATGCCATGAACGGCGATACCCCAGAATACCGAGCCAAACTTCGATCGCTCTTCCAGAACTTGAAGAACAAGGACAACCAGGAGTTGAGAACAAAGGTCCTGTCGGGAGAAATTCCTGCTAAGAGCTTCGTCACGATGAGCGATCAGGAATTGAAGTCAGCTAAGAGAACGGAGGCCGATAAATCAATTGAGTCGGAGAACTTGCGAAAGGCAGAGGTACCCAACGCGAAGAAGAGTATCAGTGACGCTTTGAGATGCGGGAGATGCCACCAGAAGAAAGTCAGCTATAGTCAAGCCCAGACTCGAAGTGCAGATGAGCCGATGACTACCTTCTGTGAATGCACGGTTTGTGGTAATCGTTGGAAGGTACATTTTTCCTCCTCCTTTGTCATTCCGAAATGCGCTAATAATTCTAGTTTTCTTGATCATTGCCTTGCCTGCGAATTGATAATTTTAATTGCATGTTTGCCAAAGACGATTTTCATTTCTCTTGTGCTTTTGTGGATGGATTTGGAGTTTACGGTTGATCATTGCATTACTATGCTAGATCTTTTATGATGAGTAAAAAAAGGGAACGAAGTGGATGAGACCTGCCCGAGCTGTCTGTGCATTTCTTTCGAGTTTTTTTTTCGAGTTCCGCCTATTAGCTTTCTAAGTCCTCTTGCGGGGATTTACCAGACGTGTAATTACAGTAATAGGTTGGAGATTGTGGGTGCCCTCAGGGTTGACGCGGGGTAATTACCTTGTAGTCATACCCAGAGCTATACGAGAAGAAATTAAGAAAGTTCAGGTATATTTTGATATCTTCATTTTGAGACCTCACACAGTGGCAACTAATACTGCGAGGATCTTCCATGATCTTTGCTTTACTGTTCTGCTTTCTCCTTCAGTCTGACAGATTTACCACGCTGTTTGTGCCTTATTTTCTGTACTACATAACCAAGAATTATTCGTGTCTCCATCGTCAATCGCAAATTGAAATAGTCCCAAGAATATTCTATCAAGCGCTGTACAGAAATGGTTCGTCCCAGTTTAATGTATTCGCAGTTACTCGTCACATTCTTTTAAACTGGTTGCCAGCCCGTCCGTTGCTTGGTGGCCTAGGTAACCAATCTTTGATAGGTAGCTTATCCCACCTATTTTGGATCCCAAACTCGTTGCTAGGTCATCCGCTACGTGGTGGTTTATCTGCAATAACTTTTGGCCCCCAAATTTTGCTAGCTTATCTGTCACTTGATGGTTTACACATTATTTATATGACTTACAGTAAAAATGATAGCTTATACGTAAAACAGTTCCGCCAAATAGAAACCGGCTTGCCTGTGGCTTACTCTTTGCTTAATTATGTAGCTTGCAAGTTATCTGCAAGTATCACGCCGTACCTACAAGGCTACACCAAGGTTAAAAGTGAGGAAAAGTAGGATTCTGGAGTCAAGATACAGTACTTCTTTACGATGAAAAATTGCGGTTGACTCTTATGGAGTGCCCACTTTTTCCAATTGGGTTCTACATGAAGCGTCCTAAAATTTTCTTCCAAATTACCAGAATAAGACAATTTGAAAGCTCTCAACTCCTCTAGAATTTCGTCAGATAATTTCTTGTTCATTTGATGTTTAAATGTTTCTTGATACATCATACTCTTTGAGAGAAATTCAATCGTTGAAAGTACTTTTTATAGGCAGAACACGTCGTAAGCGGACACTTTCAGGCAAAAAACGATCACACATTTCAAGTTAACGAGTAAATACCCTCTGCTAGATTTCTGGCAATTAAAGTACCCCAAAGGTTGCAAGAGATCTTTAACAATATACCAAAATTGCATCGAATGAGAAGAATGCGAGAGGGATTAAAGAACTCGCAGATGATTCTCTGTGATAGAGATTGCGAGGACCATCAGGGGACTGGCAGGCCAATTGCTAAAACCCCACCGAAAAAACACCTACTTCCTATAACTCTACATCGACGACATTCACTCCTGCACAAAGCATGAAAGACAACATTCAAGTATCACCCTTCAAGCTGGCATAACTTGTCGCTTTTGTTTAGGATGTTTCTATTCTTATTGTCACAATTTTTGGAGCGAGAATTGGATGCTCACAAGTCACAGCTCCTGGTGTTTTGCTTCATCTTGAACATGCATGAGAATCACGTGGAGGACCAAGAATTCTGAGACTTTCCTTTTGTTTGCTTCCCACTTCTCTTCTGTTAATAGATATTTGTATCAACATGTCGATGTATGCCCCAGACGACCGAGGGAATCCATCACCTTTTGATACCTCCTCTGTCTCGCACATCCCGAACCTCTACCTAGGTAGCATCGGTAGAAGATCAACGGACTCATGGGCGATTCCATCTGCCCATCCCTCCTTTTCCACTTCGCAAATCACGAAACCCCAACCTGCACTGTTGAGGTACATCAAGATACCTACGAAACAACTGCTAAAAACTTCAAAACTTGTGCATCTGCGAAATGAAAGCTCCTGCTGAGTTTGAAAGTCAAAGATTCAACCACTCCCAAGTGATTTGAAGAAACCCGAGCAATGATTCTATGTCCAGGACACTTGGAATCGCCTCGGATATTCGATTACATTCCAATATACCATGGAACCAAACATACCAGAATCCTTACAATATGCATCCTCCAACACACCATGCGACCCGATTCAAAATCCAAACATCCACCAAAAACGAAAATACGTTCGAAAGCAAGCACCGAGAAAGCGTTGCAAATAAACAAAAGAAGCGTCAGTAACGAACTTTGCGCCCGCCTTGAACAATGGGTTGAAAAGGAAGAGAATAAAATGGGACCACAATATGGCAAAAATGGCGATACTTATTGTGCTAAAGTCTCTAAGCTCCACAAAGAGTCATTCGAAGTCTGCGGCATGTCGTGGTTAGGATTTACAGTGAACCCTCGCTCTTGGCACATCCCTTGGAAACTTCAGCGCCAGATTATCATACACATGAGAAGAAACGACATTACTGGAAGTGGCAGGGCTGATAAGGAGAAAATCGAGGAATTGTTCCAGGGGCTTGGGATAGGGACCAGGTGGGGTTCACTACAGCAAGTAACAACAATTCCGCCACACGTCTTAGAATTGTTTCCTATAGAAGATATCGATATATCTACGTTCGAAATGCCCGAACTTGAAGTGCTCGAGCACAATATATTTTCGTGTGCCAACTTTCCCACGCCTGGCCCCACGCCTGGCCCCCCATCGCCTTTGAATGAGCCAGCTAATCCGCCATGCGACTTTAATTCATCCCATGGCAAGGGAAGTACTTGCGAAGAAGGAATGGAAGAACAGGTTAAGATACAAGGGTCGGGGGTAGATTAGGAAGATATTGATCTAGCATTGACTGTGCCTGCTTACTCTTTTGAAGCTGGGGATGACGAGTATCTAGACGAAGAGAAAGGGGGCTAGATGAATTTACTCTATAGCAGCCAATCATTTCGACCAATTGAACAGACCAGTTGGTGAGTATTAGAGGCGGAGAACTTGGCGGGCAGACGAGTAGCCGAGATGACTAGAAAAGTGTTAAGCGAGTTTATGCAAAGTAAGTCAGTACTGACTGAGTTCAAGAGTATCAAAAGAGCTTTTAGGAATCTAGGACGAGATATAAAGGTTGCATGAACGAGACACAATCTATAACTGCTACTCTTAAAGTGCTGAAAGTGAATTCGAAGGCTACATTAATTTAGGTTAGGCATCGGCTTTCAACCCAAGCAGTTCTACCAGGTTTGTATGTTCTTCTTCTTCAACTCCAAGCTCACCCACTTTCTTCCAAAACTTACTGAGATGCCGTGTACCGCTATCACAAAGTACAGTTACAACTCGACTCCCCTTAGGCATCTTCAAAGCTGTGGCAACAGCAGCAACACAGTTGACCGCGCTACTACTTCCAATAAAAATTCCATCCTTTTCCACCAGCCATCTCGCCATCTGCATAGCTTGAAGATCTGTAACTCTGACGGCATCATCAATCAACTCTCTTCCAGCCTCAAAATTCTCCGTTAGACGATTGCATCCAACGCCTTCAACGATGGTATCGACTTGCTGTCTTCTTCTGGTTCCCTCTTTTTCGGTAAGGGAGAACATGACTCCGTGCTTAATTTTGTTGTATAGACCACTTCCTTCCGGGTCTGCGAGGACAACTTTGAGATCGTCTTCCATTCCCATTTCTTGTTTCAAGAACATGGCGATACCACTAATAGTACCACCAGTACCAGCGCCAGCTACAAAAGCATCAATCTGAAGAATGTATTATTATGAATTCGTATGATATCATGACTGGAGTAACACTCACCTGTCCACCAGTTTGTTCAAATATTTCCGGACCCGTGGTTTGGATATGTGCTCGATGGTTGGCAATAGACTCAAATTGATCAGCGAAAAAGCCCTTGCTTGAATCCTTGCTTGAAGCAGTATGTTCTTTTGCTCTTGTCCTTGCAAGATTGACAAAGTGTTGAGTTGATGTAATTGGCGCCGGAGTAACTCTCTCCACCGTCGCGCCCAAGTGATGTAGTAAGTCAGACTTTTCAGTGCTTTGATCATTAGGCATGCAAATATAAGCCTTATAGCCTTTTGCTCGAGCCAGAGTGGCAAGAGAGATCCCAGTTGAGCCAACAGTCCCTTCGTAGATAGTATCCCCTTGCCCAGGCGTCAAAAGGCCCTCCTCTTCAGCCATCTTGATCATATTCAACGCCACTCTATCCTTGGGACTTCCACCCGCCCCGTTGAGAAATTCTGCTTTTGCTAAGATGATACATCCAGTTGCTTCTGACAAGCTCTTGATTTTGAAAAGTGGAGTGTTGCCAATGCACCCTTCAATTCCTTCTGGGATCGGCGGAGCTGGGAGACCGACCATAGACTGTCTTGCACTTCTGGAACGGTCTTCAAGAGTTACAGGTGGAAGAGGTAGGTATGTACTCCCAGGGCGTGAGTCGGAGGAATTTCTGGGTTGGCCTCTCCGTCTTTGGTATCTTCGTTCCAAATCTGGATAAACATCTTTCATACCCAGCGTCAACAAGATGCCAGCCACAAAGGCGACCGCAACGGCGGCGGTGCCATAGGCTTTTGGGTGATGGCTCATAGACATCGTTTCATCGATGAATTGACATCTCAAAGTCGGTTTGTGAAGTTTTCGTCATTTTATGATCCAGCCATACAATTTCATGCTTCATCCCAAACCCCTTGCAAATATCGAGAGCTTGGGCCACCTCGAAGCTCTCGCGACCACCACGAAGCTTTGCAACTGCCCAAGGGAAACACCATCACACTCCATGGACTCTCCAATTATCTCGAGGTTGTTCAGACAGCTCTTCGCCCATCGACCATGCCAGTCAATACGCCCCAGCGCCTCGATATCAGCGCGCGCCCATTATGCCCGCCGCCAGCAGATCAGAGGCATGGCAAGTCGGAAAGCTGTCGAGTCGTCAGGAGATAGTAGCGAGAGTCATTGGCAGCAGAGGATGGAATCATTTCCGGCGGATATGGCACAAGAATACGAGAAATACCCAATGGTGACGGCCGATCAGCTCAGAGGGCGGAGGGAACGTCCGAGGCGGGTCAAAATGTTAACCCGAGACTTTATTGAAGGTATTTACTTACCAGAGATATTAGTTCTTAAACTGACCCTTTCCCAGATTCCCTATACAACCCTTCCTACGGATACTTTTCGAAGCAAGTCGTGATTTTCACACCGGGCGAACCGTTCAATTTCAATGAGCTCCAGGACGAGTCAGAGTTCCACCGTCTAATGGGGCAGAGATATACGGAATTTGAGGATAAGCTGGATGCGAAGGAACCAATCGAGACTCGACAACTCTGGCATACGCCCACCGAGCTGTTCCGACCCTACTATGGCGAATCTATTGCTCGATACCTGGTGGAGAACTACAAACTATCGCAATACCCATATCACGACCTCATAATCTACGAAATGGGAGCAGGCAATGGAACACTCATGCTCAACATTCTAGACTACATACGAGACACCGAACCAGATGTCTATAACCGGACGAAATTCAAGATCATCGAAATTTCCACCAGTTTGGCAAAACTCCAGGCTTCCCAAATGTTACGGAATGCGAAATCGAAAGGACATGCTTCAAAGGTGGAAATCATAAACAAATCCATTTTCGAATGGAACCAAGTCGTCCCAGAACCGTGTTTCTTCCTCGCCATGGAAGTTTTCGACAATTTCGCCCACGACGCGATTCGATACAACCCCAAGACGGAGGAGCCATTACAAAGTACAGTCCTCATTGACTCCAACGGGGAATTCTACGATTTCTACTCCCCAGTAATCGACCCTGTGGCTTCTCGATTCTTACGAGTAAGACATGCAGCTACAGGAGGAAGATATCCCCATCCTCTGAACCAAAGCAAAGTTCTGAGGAGCTTGAAGAATGCTCTTCCTTTCTCGCCAAATTTGAGTGATCCGGAATATATCCCTACGAGGTTGATGCAGTTCTTTGATATCCTGGCGAAATATTTCCCGGCTCATCGGATGGTTACTAGTGATTTCCATGATTTGCCGGATACCATCAAGGGGGTTAATGCACCTGTTGTGCAAACCAGATATCGGAGGAGGACTGTACCCGTTTCTACCCCATTTGTAAGTTCTTACCTTTATTTACTATGTTTTAGGTATGAGCTAATATGAAAACAGGTACATCAGGGGTATTTCGATATCTTGTTTCCCACGGATTTCTGCGTTATGGAACAGATGTATAGGGCGATAACAGGTAAACTTACGAGAGTTTTAACTCATGAGGAGTTTTTGAGGAGATGGGCGTATGTGGAAGAGACGGAGACCAAGAATGGGGATAATCCTCTCCTCACCTGGTATAAGAACGCTAGTGTTTTGACTACTATTTAATTAATACAATGAATACCTGTTGATATTATTTTCCTTGCTGTCATTTTGGTATGTGTGCTCTCGGGTTTGTGATTTACATCAATCTTGTTTTATTCGCGTCTTCTTGCCCTTAGAAAGTGCGAATCATTTTTTTCGTTTTCTCATACTTGAACAATCTGCTCCATAAAAACAAGCACTTGCGATGCCACAGATATTTCCTGGATGATCCATACTCTCCTCCAGTAAGAGCACGAGAACAAATCAATCACTCCTTTTTCCGTTTCGTCATTTTCGAATTCGATGTTTACAACGATTCGTGTTCGAAAGTCCTTCTACCATGTCTGGCCACGTGCCTCAAAATATATTCTCATTCCCACTAGCACCCCCAGAGTCCCTGTAACTAACATTCCTGTTCCCAAAGCCTCTTTCTTGTCAGAAAATTCGTGAACTCAACAGCCAATTCACCAAACTGGTTCAGTCCATTGAGGAACCTTGTTTCATCTTCCACAGAAGCACCCCCTTCTACAAATTGCAATGAGATTTGAAACCTAGTCCTCCTTCTAGTCGCATTAAGGATGAAAATTCATTGCCAACCCACCTTGCTCTTCTCGTTTCCTTTTCCCAAGCCAAGTTACTACCGGGTTTGCTTTACTGTATATCTTTCTCATGCCAAGGACCTGTCGACTGCTCGTCGCTATCGCTCTGGTTGATGCACAAAGCGTCGGCCTATATTCTCGAGTACCCCTGGACATGGAGTTGTCTGAGAGTGGTCTTGAGATTGACGGTACCTTGTTACTTCCTCCTCTAATTATCACGATTGCTGTGGTGTTAATTGAATCTCCTGAGTGATATGATAGGGCGGTATATGTATGGGTCCCAATACGTTTACCACCGGTGGTAGGTTTATAATTGGCTTAGGTAAGCGCAGCAAAACCTACCACCACCCTACCCCACCAAAAATGCGCGCACGCCACATTTACATCCACCTTCACTCTACT
>LKTO01000924.1:0-14036 GCA_001399465.1 Hymenoscyphus scutula
AAGGTAAAGAGCTTATCTCTATCTAAGAGTATTTCCTTTAATATTCTATATCTTAAGATTATATCTCTTAAGTATATAAATACTAGATGTTCTACTATACTTAACTCTATATATAGTATTAGTATTATATACTTAGTAAGTCTTTCTATAATAACTAAGATTAAGTTATATTTAACTTCTATTATTAGGTCCTTAGATTTTAGTAGTTTAATAATAAAATCCTAAGAGACTAATTTCTAAGATATCTATAGAATAGAAGTAGTATCTATCTATCTATATAGTAGCTAGTATAAAGCCTTATTCTAGATATAGGTATTATACTTCTTTATTACCTTCTTAATAATTACTAGTAGATAATTTATAAAGTATTATTATTTAATTTACTAAGTAGTTCTTTATATTCCTTAATATCTATAAGCGAGTACTAAATAGTACTTACTAATAAACTACTTTATATATTCCTTTAGAACCTATAATTTCCTATATAGTACTAGTTTCTTCCTTTATATATATTCTAGATTATATCTAGCTATAGATCTACTATCTATATAGCTATAATTTAATAAACTATTAGAGCTAAGTCTCTATTAAGTAGCTCTTATAATATTACTAGCTTTATATATTCTCTAGCCTCTTTATAGTCTAGTTTATAACTAAGAGCGTCTACTCTTAGGTTTATTATTCCTATAATATATTAGATAACGATATTATAGTATAATAGAGTTTCTAACCACCTAGTAAGACGCTTACTTATAAGCTCCTTAGTAGTAGTAAAGGTTTAAAGATTAGCGTGATTAGTAAGAACTATTATCTAATACTTTATTCCTTAGAGGTAGATTTTCTAATACTCTAAAGTAAAGACTATAGTAAGTAGTTCCTTCTTAAATATAGTATAGTTCTACTATACTAGATCTAACGTTCTTAAGTAGTAGGCTATAGGTATTAATTTTCTATTTTCGTCTAGTTATAGATATATAGCGCCTATTACTATACCTAATAAGTCTATTTCTATAGTACTTAGCTTCTTAGAGTTATAGCTATATAGGATTAGTTCCTTAGTAAAGTGTTTCTTTATTATCTAAAAGGCTATCTCTACGATCTCGTTCTATATAAAAGGTACTTCTTTTTATATAAGGTTTATTATTAGTTTAGATATTCTAGTATAGTCTACTATAAACTAATAATAGAAGTTAGTAAATCTCTAGAACTATTAAATATCTTTAATATTTTTTAGTAATTCCTAGTTAATAACGTCTCTAATTTTATCTAGGTTAATTTCTATTCTTACTAGGAAAATTATCTAGTCTAGAAACCTTATATAAGTTATACTAAACTTATATTTTAATATTTTAAGTTAAGAGTTTACTATAGTAAGTCTCTTTATAACTTTATATATATAACTCTTATATTTCTCTACTTTATCTAAGTAGATTAGAATATTATCTAGATAGTAGATAACTATTACCTCTAGAAGACCTTCTAGGATATTATTATTCTACCTCTAGTAGATTACTAGCGTAGTAGCTAACCTAAATAGTATTACTATATACTTATAGAGTCCTAAGAGTAATCTAAAAGTAGTTTTCTACTTATTACCTACCTTAATTCTAATTAAGATATAAGTGTTCTATTAGTTAAGTTTTATAAATATCTTAGTAGAGCTAATTCTATCTAGTAGATATTATCCTTCTAGTAGTAGGTAAGCGTTCTTAATTATTACGTTATTTATATCTTAGTAGTTGATATAGACTTAACCTATTAGGTTGTTCTTTTTATTAATAACTAGTATATTTAATAGAATAGGTAATTTAGATCTCTAAATATAAACTTTCTTTAAACCTTCGATAATATAGCTATTAAAGTATTATAGCTTAGTCTAGCTATAAGACTATATTTTCTATTTCTTAAGGTTATAACTCTCTTTTAATTTAATCTTATAATCCTATAAATAATATTCTAGTAGAGCTTATAAGTTCTCTAGGTTCTTAAATAGTTCTACTAATTCTCTATACTATATAGATATTTCGTTATTAGCTTTCTTACTAACCTATAGAGAACTCTTAGTAAGGTGTTCTAGTACCTTAGAAGAGGTAGCGCTAACCTTGTTCTAGCTATATAGTTATAGCTATAATCCTTCGTAGTTATATTAGCTAAAAGTTATTATTTAGACTTTCTAGTTAATATTAGAATTATATTCTCTAATCTATAGTATACTAAGTATTATATTCTAGCTTCTAATCTTAATAATATTAAATTATATATCTAAGTAGTATCCTTCGATAGTAAGTTTTATTAAGATTATTTACTAATTAATAACTCTATTTTAATATACTATGTCTATTCTATCGACTATACCTAGATAGTATATATAGTTCTATTTTCTTAATAGAGACGTTTAGCTTCTTAAGTACTAATAGAGAGAGGAAGTTACCTATTACTTCTAAGTTAATTATAACCTAGAGTTCCTGTCCTCTAACTTTTATAGTTACTATTAACTATCTATCTTCTAATATAGCGTAGATTTCGTTTTTAATAAAGTAAACCTTAAAACTATAGTTTCTCTAGTTTACTTCCTCTATCTAAGGGTTATTTACCTAGAGATAGAGAGTTACCTAGTCTAAATCGCTTTTAGATACTATATAAACTATTTACTATTCTATAGATATAGTATAGTTAGGTTTATCGCTAGTAAACTATCTCTTAGATTTCTATACTAATATAGGTCTTAGATAGTATTACTTCTATATAATTATATCTTCTAATATAACTTCTAGAGTCTAGTATTCGCCTACTTATAGTTAGTTAAAAGGTTAGTCTCTTTCTCTCTAAGCTATAGTAGCTATCTTAAAGATATCTTTAAGAGGTTATATATTTAGTTTTCCTTCTATTATATCTAGATTACTTTCGAGATTTCTAAAAAATAATACTTGTTAGAAAGTTACTTTAAACTCGAAAACGTTCTAGTACTTCTAGGTCCTGCTCTCTAGTTATATAAGGAGCCTAAAAGTCTAACTTATTTCCTTTAAGGTCTATCTATCGGTTTCTATATACGAAACATTCTATAAAGGTCTATGTTTCTTCTAGGTAAGGTTCGTCGTTCTAGTTATATCCTACGTTAGACAAGTCTAATAACTCTAATAATAATTCTAATAATAATAACTCTACTATCTCTATATCTTATTATAAAGGCAGATTATGTTCTAATTTAGAACATCTGTTATAGTATTACTTAAGGATAGGGTTACCCTTGTCTTCTACTTACGTTCTATATCTACAAGCTTCCCGCTCTTTGTTAGATAGTTTAAATCTCTTAATACTATTTCCTTTCTAGTTGTAGTATTCGCTTAATGCCTTCCTAAAGAGTCAGCCTTCTTATAACAGTCACTTGCTTAGTGACTAGACAGGCTATATAAGAATTAGAGGTTCTACTCACATCGTCGGTTTCGCTCTTTTTAAGAGAGCCCTAGCTTTCCACCGTGTTATTGCTTTAGCTAGAAAGGTTTTCTTATAGTAGCGTCGAGTTATATAGGATCTCTATAATCCCTTCGTTAGCCACCCTTCAAGGCTTAATGTCTATAACTGCTCTTCTTTTCTAGGGTTCGCTTATAAATATAATTGTTAATTTTAATAGCTTCGTTAGTTAATAGATTTAATATATTAGAGAAATCGTCTCTAGCTAGCTTATTCTTTACGCTGTCCTTAAGTCCTTAGTAGAACTACTCTCTTAAAGCTTCGTCGTTCTAGCCTATATATATAGAGTATTATTAAAACTATAACGTATACTTAGCTATAGATTCTTTTTACCTTAAGGTATATAGTATATAAACTACCTTTTTCTTTATGTCTACATCCTTAAATACCTAGTTTATCTCTAACTTAAATCCCTTAACATTCCTAAATAAATCCTTTATTCGTTCTATTATAGCTATAGAGACTTTACTATCAGTTGTTTTATTAGCCTAGAAATCTTCTAGGTAAGGTTCCATCTAGTTATAGGCTGCCCCTTCTAGACGTGTAGTGATTTAGATAACCTAGTCCGTCTTATAGGTAAACTAACTAGCATAGAAGGCTAGGTATATAGATGCCTTTATAAGGAACTCTACGAGTTTCTTAGGTAATCTATTAAATAGTTTCAGAAGAGGAAGTTTAACTTCCTTGTAAGTAGTAATAGTTGTCGCAACAGTTAGTATAGGTAGGGTTACCACCGGTAGGCGTGGAGACGATAAAGTGGCTAATATTATGTTGATTAACTTCTAAGCTCAGGTGCTTAAAGTATAACAATTCTTAAACTAACTAACTAAGGTAACTAAGTATCGCTAGGGTTTGTTCTTATAAAGAGGTACAATCGCAGGCTAGGTGTTTACTCGGAGGTAAACTCGTCACTTAACTACAAAGCTGTCAAGGTAGTAATAATAATATAATATTAAGTTAAGCACAAAGCTCCTATCTAAAGGCAGACATGCCAGTCTTATATAGAACCTTCGTCCTCGCGTGCTAACCGTTGGATCTTTTAGATCCTTAGATCCTAAGCTCCAATGCAAGCTCCTACAAGCTCTAACAGTCATGTGACTCGATAAGCGAGTCACGTGTTTATTTGTACAATGAAATCCTTGGATCGCTTAGCTACTCTAACCGATCCCTTAATACTATAAGAGTATATGATAGTACTTAACCTGTCAGGACGCCGCCTGGTCTTCACTAGTCACGTGTACACGTGATTCGTGACATATAGTATCGTTTACTACTAAATTGTAAATTACTATTCTTTAAAAGTAGAAAATTAAACCCTTAGTTAAATTTATACCTACTCTCTCTATATATATAAAGCTTTATATAAAGTCTCTAAGAGATATATTTTAGCTAGATTACTTAGTTTCTATAAGATAATAAGAATATTAAAGATTATATATATATTATATTTTTAAACTTTTAAGCAAGATACTTAAAGTATAACGAAACTTAATCTATCTAACTAAAGGTATCGTTTCGATAGGTTAGTTACTATATAAAGAGGTTTATATTATTTATAGGTTATTTACTCGAAGGTAAACTTATTACTTATATAAAGTAGTTAAAGCTAAAATGTATTAATAACTAAGTAAACTAAGTTAAGTATAAAGCTTCTATCTAATAACAGACGTACTAGTCTTATATAGAACCTTCGTTCCTCGTTTAAAGTCTCTCGCTTAAAGGGAGTTCTAAACATTAAGGACTCTATTATGTATAGACTATATCATGTGACCTTCTAACGTAATAAGATCTTTTATTATCTAGTTTACTACTCGATAATACTTTAAAGAGTTATATATAATAGTGTTTTAACCTATTAGAGCGCTTTCTAGTCTTTACTTATTATATACTAATACGTGATCTATAATAAATAGTAGAGGAAGATAGAATAGATGTTTTAGAGGTATATAAGTAGTAAATATAGTAAAGGTATAGAACTGTTCTAGAAAAAGGCGTAGAAAATAATTAATAAGAAATCCTATTATAAATACGTTTTTCTAGTTATCTAGAATTACTTTTATAACTCTATAGATCTATATCTAGAGCTATTTTTTTAGTAAGATAGAGAACCGAGGTATAATATAGTATATACTCTAGTATATATAGCTAGTAGAGAGGTTATATCTATCTTTTATTACTTATTTTCTCTAGATCTAAACTCTATTAAGACTCTCTAGAATAGAATAAAAGATATTTTATAAGTATTATATTCTAAAGTCTATAGAAACTTGAAAAAGCTAAGAGTAGCTGTTTTAGAAGCCTAGGAATCTATTATAGACGTAGAAGTCAGAGACTTAGTTTATATAATATACTAGTAATGTTAAGATGTTAAAGATACTAATAGGATATATATAAAGTAGTAGAATAGTCTAAATAACCTTATTTCTTGATATTTTACCAGTAGTGCCACTCTTAAAGCAGTACTATAGTAGCGATGTTATAATATTTTACCCCTGTATATAGTATACATCGACCTATCGGCAATTGGTATACCTATCGCATTAGCGTATCTATAGTACCGCCGCCATCTAGTAGTATACACACCCCTCTCAACAACTACACATTTACAATCGGACTTTTGACAGGACGAATCAGAACCCTTAGATTAGTTATTCGTTGCCCCCCATCCTTACTAACTTCGCTTTTTAGACCTCGAATAAGCGAATAAACGAGTAAACAGGCGAACAGGTGAATAGGCAAATAGGCAAATAGGTGAACAGGCGAACAGGCATACAGGCATATACACAGGGATGACGTCATTTACAAGGATGTGATGGAATAATCGGTAGTATAATCGGTGGCTTAATCGAGTGGAATAATCGATAGAGTAATCGAGTAGAATATCGAGTAGGTGAAACAATTAGTAGTATAACTCGGCATTCGAGCTTGTTATATAAGAGTAAGAATAGTATAGACATATAATATACCTCTAATCACGTGATTTTTTATTTATAGTAGTTTGTTATAACTTTATTTAAGTAGGAACTAATATATAGCTAATATAGGTTAGATCTATATAGATCTATATTAGACCTATATTAAACCTATCCTTAGCGAGATTAACCTATAACCTTAATCGATATAGAGTCGAAAGTTATAATATAAACTAGAATAACCTATATTCAACCTAGTTTCTAATCTATCTTAACCTTATAGTTAATATAGTAGTAATATATAAATTGTAAATCGTAAAATATAAAACCTATTAAAAAAGAACTTAAAAGCTAGATTTTAAACCTATTTCTACTATTATTTCTATACTACTCTTACTCTTTTCCTTCTCTCTTCCTTATTCTTTATTTTCTTCTTCTTTCTTCTTTAAGTAAATAAGCTCTTTTATTAAGAGGAAAGAGTTATAATATAACGTTCTTACTTCTCTAACCTCTTTTATTATTCTTCTCTCTTCTAAAAGAGTATAAGTATAAGAATATAGAAAGTAGAGTTTAAAAGTAAAGAGAGAGAGAGAAGTAAACATTTCGAGGGAAAGTTAGCTCTAGCGTAGATAGACAGATTTTAGGAAATAAATATTCTTCTTTATTATAGGCTACGAGCTACGTATAGAACGGCTAGACTACTTAGCGTAGCACGCTAGTACCTTAAGTATAGGCGTTAGACATCTATACTAATAAATTATACTACTATACTTTTTCCTCTCTTTCTCTTCTTCTCTTCTAGCCTCTCTCTCTCTCTCTTTCTCTCTTACTCTCTTCGTCTCTCTTATTTATAGTAAGAATAATAATAGACTAGTAGGTAGTCTATCTAAAAGGTAGTTAAATATATAATATCTCTAAAGACTACTCTTATCGCTAGCCTAAGTACTAGTAGAGTTAACCTGTCGGTCTAGAGAACGTCTACTACGTCTCTAGTAAATAATAATAACTCTAATATTAATAATAATAATAAGAGTATACTAGATATATCTAAACTCTTTAGAGCTAAGGTACTCGAAACTATTTAAGTTAGAATATCTAATATATATTATAAGAAGCGCTAGGAACTAAAGTTATTCTTACTCTAGATAAATACTTACTTTAACTTTAACCTTAAGAAGTTTTCTAATAATCGAACTACTTAACTAATCTTTAGTATCTTATACTTAAGAGAACTAGCGCTTAAATAGACCTAGTTATACTCTAAGGACTTCTTTAAGAATAAAGTAATAGATAGAAGTATAGTCTTAATATAGTTAATATTCTAATTATAGAAGAGATTTAAAGTCTTAATATAACGAATACTTAGAGATTTTAATACTATATAAATAGTAGTATATAAGATGCTTAACCTTCGCTAAACTAGTTTAGTAATTAATTATACTAATAAGTTCTCGTAATATAAGAATAAGAATAGTTAGGATAGACTTTCTCTTATAGAGCTATTCTATAGAGAGTTAAAGGTTAATCTATAAAAGAAAATAGTATACTAAAATACTAGCTATAGTAATATTACCTATATAATTAAAGAGGTTATCTAAAATATATAGTTAACTATAGAAATTTATGAAAACACCTTCTTACTTAGAATATAAGAGTAAGAAATAGTATAAATAGAACTATTTAAAGAATAGAGATAAATAGTAAGTAAACGCTATATAAATAAAAACCTTTTAGAAAAGAGAACTTTTCTAGAAGAAATATAATTATAGACGAGAATAGAGCTTATACTATTTATATAGCTAGTCTAGGTATATATTAAATAAATATACTTAGAAGAAAGTAAAGAAACTCTAGAAAGGTAGAAAAAAATAAGTTAACGCTACTATTAGAAAGAAAGTAGTATTACTTAAAAGAATTAAACTATCTAATAAGAAGCTAGAAGCTTATAGATATAGAATATAAGTAGAAAACAAGAATAACTCTATTCTTAAATAATATAGCGATACTTAATCTAAATCTAAGTATATATTACTACTATAATAAGAATATAAAATAGTAGAATTATTCTCTAAATTATTCTTAGAAGTCTTAAAATTAGCTAATAAAGAGTATAATTAGAATAATAAACCTTAACTAGAAGAAATAAAGACATTTATTAGATAGACCTTAAAGAGAATAAATTAGACTTATAGTCTCTCTATATTTCTTAAGGTTATAAACTCTTAATACTAGATAGATTTATTATTCTATATAATAATCTAGAAAGTATTCTATTCTAAAATATTAAGACTAGAATATAGACCTTAGATGGAAAACTATCTATAGCTAAACTAGAGAAACTATTTAGTCTAAATTAGAAAGAATAGAGAATAATAGAGTACTCGTTCTACTAACTATAAGTAGAAGAACTATAGACTCTCGAAAATATATAAGAAATAGAAAATATAGCTATATAGCTAGAAAAAGCTATAGCGCTTTAAGAGCTATATCGTCGACAGTTTAAAGAAAGGTTATATTTAAAGATCTAAATTATCTATTCTATTAAATATATTAGTTATTAGTAAAAAGAATAACGGGGTTTATTAGCGAGTCGATCATATCACCGAGTCGATCACTAAAAATATATATAAAAACCGTCTATACAACCCTAGTAAAAATCTGTAATTCTTAATTAAAATTAATAAAATTAAAATATTTCCTTTATTACTATATAAATAAGTAATTTTAAAATTTTAGAACGCTTACTAGTTATAACTAACGATTCGCTTAAAATTACCCCTGTATTTATTAAAAAAAAATCATTTCTTTAATAACTTAGCGGTTATAATTAGTTAGTATCTAAGATTTCTACTATTACTTATATATAATATAATAAATAAATTTTATTAATTTTATTAATTTTAATTAAGAATTACAGATTTTTACTAGGGTTGTATAGACGTTTTTTGTATGTATTTTTAGTGATCGACTTAGTGATATAATCGACTCGCTAATAAACTACGTTAACCTAATAGATTAAGTCTATATCGACTATCGAGAAGTAAATAAGGTAATAATTAAGGACTCTAATCTACTACTAGATAGATAATATCTACTAAATTATTTATAAAACTTAACTAATATAACATTTATAACGTATTTCACAAACGAGCTAGCTACTTAAGCGAGTTGGCTACTTTAAAACTTATATAAAAAACGTCTATATATAACTGTACACTTTACGCATTTATTAATAAAAGCATCTAAAATTGAATTTTTAAATTTATTATTATAGAATTACTCTTTATTCTTAGTGTTTAAGTATTAATTATCTTATATTAAAGTGTTATTTAAAAAAGAAAAAATAGTTTATGAATACAGAGGTTTTATTAAGCGAACTGTTAATTGAAAATAGTAGCGACTTAAAATTAATATTTTTATAATATTATACCTTCATTTCTTTAATAAGATTTCAATTTAGAAGTTCTTATTAATAAATGCGTAAAGTGCACGGTTATACACGAACGTTTTTTATATAAGTTTTGAAGTGGCTAACTCGCTTAGGTAGCTAGCTCGCTTGTGAAACACGTTATCTTAATTAGAATTAAGATAGATAACAAATAGAAAATAATATTTAGATTACCTTCGAGACTCTATAAGTATATAGTGATACTATTTAAGCTAGCTACTATACTAGTAACTTACTAAAGGTAAAGTAATAATATTTTAGAAGGTCTTCTAGATATAACTATTATATATTATCTAGATAATATTCTAATCTATTTTAATAAAATTAAGGAATATAAGAGCTATATATAAGAAGTTATAAAAAGACTTATTATAGTTAACTCTTAACTTAAATTATTTAAATATAAGTTTAGAGTAACTTAAATAAAATTTCTAGGCTATATAATATCTCTAGAAAGAATAAAGATAGATCTAGATAAAATTAAAGATATTATTAATTAGAAATTACTAAAAAGCGTTAAAGATATTTAACGTTTCTAAAGATTCGATAACTTCTACTAATAGTTTATTAAGAACTATATAGAAATATCTAAACTAATAATAAACCTTATATATAAAGGTATACTATTTATATAGAACGAAATAGTAGAAAAAGCTTTTTAAATAATTAAGAAACACTTTACTAAGAAACTAATTCTATATAGCTATAATCTAGAGAAACTAGATACTATAGAGATAGACTCTTTAGATATAGTAATTAGTACTATATATCTTTAACTAGACGGAAACAGAAAATTAATATCTATAGTCTACTACTCTAGAACTCTAGAGCTAGTATAGTAAAACTATACTATATTTAAGAAGGAACTACTTACTACAGTCTTTACTCTAGAATACTAGAAGATCTATCTATAAGGAATAAAGTATTAGATAATAGTTTTAACTAATTATACTAACCTTCGAACTCTTACTACTACTAAAGAACTTATAAGTAAGCGTCTTACTAGATAGTCGAAAACTTTATTATATTATAATATTATAATCTAACATATCTTTAGAATAATAAACCTAAGATCTAATACTCTTAGTTATAAACTAGGCTATAAAGAAGCCTACGAATATATAAACCTAGCGATTTTAAAGAAACTTTCGAATAGAGACCTAGCATCGACAGTTTATTAAATCACGGCTATTTAAATAGTAGACTTATAGACTACTAGAATTAGAGAGGCATTTAATAGTAAATATATAAGGTAAGAGATTAACTACTTCTATAATATATATTGCTTAGAAGTAGCTCTATAGTTAGTAGATATAGATATAAGTAAAGGACTTATAATCTAGAAAGAGAAAGTTTTTATTCTATTAATAATAGTAAAAGAATTTATTAAAGAATAGTATAACGTGGTTTATCAGTACCTCGCCAATATCAGTACCTCGCCACTTGAAATCTCATACAAAAAACGTCTGTGCACAACCGTGCACTTTGAGTATGTATTAATAAAAAAATCTAAAATTGAAATTTCAGTTTTATTAATATAAGAGTATTCTTAATTCTTAGTTTTTAAATATTACTTATCTTATATTAAAATGTTATTAGACAAAGGAAAATTTGCTAATGATTACAGGGGTATTTTTAAGCGAATTGTTAATTAAAACTAGTAAAGAATTAAAATTGATATCGTTATAATATTGAACTCTTGTTTCCTTAGTAAAATTTCAATTTTAGATTTTTTTATTAATACACACTCAAAGTGCACGGTTGTGCACAGACGTTTTTTGTATGAGATTTCAAGTGGCGAGGTACTGATATTGGCGAGGTACTGATAAACCACGTTAAGCTACTAGCTTATAGATATTAAGATATTAGATAGTTAGATAAGTACTACTCTAATTCTATAAATACCTTAGAAATTAATATTCTAGGATTTTATTATTAAACTACTAAAATCTAAGAATCAAATAATAGAAGTTAAATATAATTTAATCCTAGTTATTATATAAAGACTTACTAAGTATATAATACTAATACTATGTATAGAGTCGAGTACTATAGAAGAATTAGCCTTTATATTTCTAAGAGATATAGTCTTAAGATATAGAATACTAAAAGAAATACTCTTAGATAGAGATAGACTCTTTATCTTAAAGTTCTAGGTTACTCTTATAGAATAATTAGATATAAAAAGAAAGCTTTTAATAGCTTTTTACCTCTAGACTAATAGAGGGAACGAATATATAAACTGAGTAGTTAAAATATATCTTTATTACTATATAAACTACTAGTAAAACAACTAGGTTAAACTCTTACTGCTAGTATAGTTTACTATAACGATTCTTAAACTAACTAAGTTAACTAAGTCTCGTCTAGTTAGTTACTTATAAAGAGGTTCGTATTAGAGTAGTTTACTTAGAGGTAAACTTATTACTTAACTATAAAGCTGTTAAGGTAGTAATTGTAACAAATCTCAAACTAACTAACTAAGGTAACTAAGTATCGCTAAAGTTTATTCTTGTAAAGAGGTATAATCGTGAACTAGGTGTTTACTCGAAGGTAAACTCGTTACTTAACTATAAAGCTGTTAAGGTAGTAATAACAATATAATATTAAGTTGAGTATAAAGCCTCTATCTAATAGTAGACGTGCTAGTCTTATATAGAACCTTCGTTCTCTATTAGAGTCCCTCGCTTAAGAGGAACACCTCTATTAAAGTCTCTCGCTTAAAGGGAGTCCTAAACATTAAGGACTCTAGTAGCCTCTAAGGACTCTATTACGTGAGAACTCTATTACGTGATTAGTACTAATATAATAAGATCTCGTATTACTAGCTTATTACTATACTAATACCTTAAGAAGGGTTTATATATAAATAGTGTTTTAATCTATTAGAACGCTACCTAGTCTTTACTTATTATATGTTAGTATATAATTTGTGATACTATACCCTTCTTAGCCTAGTATGTCTCTACACTATCTATAAAACGTTGATAACGGTTTCTAGCTAACTTACTTTTAACTATGTTAGTCTTATATAATAAACAGAAATAGCGACTTGCCTTAGCTCTTTATATTAAGAAAGCTAATTGTTCTACGAATATCTATTCTTACTATACTTATTATTCCTACTAATATTTTCTCTACCTAGACGAATCTTCTTATTATTTAGAGTATATTTATACTAAGAAGCCTTATAATACTTCTAGTTATTATATTATTTCTCTATAGGTTCTAACCGGCGCTTATAAACTAATCTGTCGTTTCTTTCTTAGTTCTATACACGCGAAGAAACGCCTACTTTCGACTCCTCCTACCGACTCTCTTGTTCCTGCTCTGTCTAACTAGTTCCCTGTCTTCGAGACACTCTCTTATACTAATACTTCCCTTACTAACGTTTCTCTAGAATTTGTTCTAGACCCTGCTTTTTTCGATGTCTATCTTACTAACTCTGCGCTATAGACAGACTTAGGTTCTAAGAATAGAACTCCTTAAGTTCCGCTAAGTACTAGCTAATGTTCTCTTTTAGTTTCTAAGTGTTCTCTAAATATAGGTAATCTAACTATTTAATTAAATACTTAATCTTACCTCTAATAAGTTTATAGTTAAGAATCTTCTTAACCTTATACTTAGTATTTAGGTTAACTAGCTAGATCTCTATAAGTAGAGCTAGTAGTACTCTCGGTAGTACTAGTTTAAGTAGAGATATATAGAATACTAGAAAGATATTTATTATTTTTAGTAGAGCTAGTTTATAATTTAAAGGTCCTTTTACTTATTTAATTTTAAACGGTCTAATGTATATATAGTCTAGTTTCCTACTTAGTCTCTTTATATTAATGTTTTTTCGCTATAAGTAGACTTTATCTCTCTCTTTTAGCGTTAGCTTCTAACTACGTCGTTTATTATAGTAGTACACGTTACGCTCTACTATAAACTATAAGTTCTCTATAAGTTTCTTATATAGGCCTTTAATCTTTAAGGCTAATACTTAGGCTAATTAGTTATTAACTATTATTTTTATTAGTCTATTATATACTAGTAATTTATATCTAAAGTTAGTATAGAATAGTAATATAAGTATTATTTCTATAGTTAAGCTATTATATATAAACTAAGCTAAAGGTAATAGTTCTATCTAGTTATTCTACTAGTAGTTTATATAGTAATAAAGGTATATTTTAACTACTTAATTTATATATTCGTTCTCT
>LKTO01000925.1:0-14033 GCA_001399465.1 Hymenoscyphus scutula
CTAGAATAAGAGTTTATATTTATAACTATTACGTCTATTATCTATAGAGAATAATATAAGAGAAAGAGAGAGATAGAATTATTAATATCTACTCTCTCTAGTAGAGTAATTTAGTACTATTATAATAGTATTCTTATAGGCTTAAAGCGTGTTCTAAGCTGTTTTAAGAGTAGAATATCTAGATAGGAAGTCTCTAGATCTATAGTATCTAGTTATATATTCTTAGGTATTATAGAGGTAGAATAATATATAATTAAAGCTTTTTAGAAGTAGTATTATTAATATTTAGAAAGTTAGTATTCTATACTCTATAAGAAATATATATAAACTATATTTAGAAGCTTCTAGCTATAGTATTATAAATTATATATTTATATACTAAAGTAAAGTCTATATAACGTTCTAATAGAGTAAGTATACTACTCTAGACTTATCGCTTAGAAACTTATAGTAATAGAAGAATTAATTAGACTAGCTAAACGATCTAGAGATTTCCTTATTCTCTAATTATATAATAAGTAATATAGCTAATAAGTCGACTATATTAACTATAGCTAAATAGTCGACTATAGTAGCTATAAGTAGAAAGGTTCTATATATAACTAGTATATCTACTATTAGATAGAAGCTTTATACTTAACTTAATATTATATTATTATTACTATCTTAATAGCTTTATAGTTAAAGTAATAAGTTTACCTCTAAGTAAACTAATCTAATCTAAACCTCTTTATAAGTAATCTAACTTAATAAGAGTTAGTTAGCTAGTTAGTTTAAGAATCGTTATACTTTAAGTATCTAAGCTTAGAAGTTTAAATTAAAATAATATTAACTACTTTATTATTCTTATATACCTCGCTAGTAGCTATACTAGTAGCTATAGCTACATCTATATCTACTTCTACTCTACTACTTTAAGAGAAAGTTAAGATTTTTCTTTCTAGAACCTTTAATAGTTTACTAGAGAAGCTCGCGAAGTTCCTTATAAAGGCATCTATATACTTAGCCTTCTATACTAGCTAGTTCTCTTCTAAAATAGACTAATATAGTTTATTAGTAAGTCGATTATATTACCGAGTCGATTACTTTAAAACCTATATAAAAAACGTCTATATATAACTATATACTTTATATATTTATATATAAAAATATCTAAAATTAAAACCTTAGTTTTATTACTATATAAAAAAGTAGTATTAAGAATTTTAAACGCTTACTAATTATAATCGACGATTCGCTTAAAATTACCTCTATAATTATAATTATTTTTTTATTTCTTTAATAACTAAGTAATTATAATTAGTAAGCGTCTAAAATTCTTAATACTACTTTTTTATATAGTAATAAAACTAACGTTTTAATTTTAGATATTTTTATATATAAATATATAAAGTATACGATTATATATAGACGTTTTTTATATAGGTTTTAAAGTAATCGACTCGGTAATATAATCGACTCGCTAATAAACTATATTAAGTTATTTAGATTATAACTTATCTAGAAGAAGTAGTCTATAACTAGATAGAATCTTATCTAGTAGATTTTTAGATAAATAAAGTAATAGATAGTAAAGTTTCTATAGTAATATCTAACTATATCTAAGACTTATTTAGAAACCTTAAAGAGTTTAAAGAAGAGATAAACTAAGCTTTTAAGAATATAGATATAAAGAAGAAGATAGTTTAAGCCTTATATACCTTAACCTAGAAGAGGTTAGTAGTCTAGTACGCTTTATAATTTTAGTAATACTTAGCTTATATAGAATAGAATAATAAAGCTCTATAAGAGTACTTCTATTAAGAACTTAAGGATAATATAAAAGATAAGTTAGCTAGAGACGACTTCTCTAATATCTTAAGTAAGCTTACTAATAAAGCTATTAAAATTAATAATTAAAACTATAAATATAACCTAGAGAAGAAGAGTAACTATAGATATTAAGAGAACTATAGTAATAGATAAGATAGAGATAACTTTATAGAAATTAATACTACTATATAATAACTCTTTAATAATAAGAAGAGCTATTAGTAGAAGAACTTCTCGAAATAAAAGAAACTTTTCTAAGAAGAATAAATCTAATAACGCGATTAGAACCTCTACTTTTTATATAGTCTACCTAGCTATAGAGTAAGTAAATATTATAAGAAGGCTAATTCTTCTAGAAAGTATTAATAAGCCTACTACTATAGATCTATATATATAGAGTACTTAAACGATAAATTATTAAATTAATTAAGAACTATTTAATTTAATTAGAAGTAGACTATCTATAGTATTAAATAAGTATATTAATCTAATATTTCTACTTTAAAACTAATTTATTTATCTAATCCTATAGTATAGCCTTCTATTCTTCTATAACAGCTTAGCGTATCTCCTCTATAGTAGTAGGTTAGTATTTTCTTCTATAAATTACTTATTTAATCTACTACTAGTACTTCTCTATAGGATTTATATCTACTAAGGTAGAAGGATATAGTATTAAGATAATACTATATTTTATCTAAAATTTAGTATAGTAGTTATATATTAACTTATATCTATAGATAGTATTTCTATCTTCTATAAATAGAGACTTAGTCGAGAGATAGAGAGTATAATTAACTAGAGAGAAAGCTACTATAATCTCTTAAATATAGAGTTCTAGGAGTTATATAAGGTAGTCTTATTATAGAAAGATACTACTCTTTCTATAACCTTTAAGAAAGATAAGAGAGGATTTATACCTATAACCGATAGCTCTCTACGCGTTTATAGAAGTTATATAGCCTCGATAAAGTTAGTACTAAATATAGATATCGTAGAACTATTTAAAGTATCCTTTATTAATATTCTAGGTTACTCTATACTTAGCTATTCGTTCTATAACTTAAAAGGTAACCTCGTTCGACTAGAGAATCTTTAACTACTCTACTATCTAGAATATATATATAAGACTCTATAGCTACTAGGCTTTTACTTATATAAGAGTCAAGTAAGGCTTTTAGTAGAAAACGTATCGATAATAGCTCTGTTAGTATATTCTACGCCTAAGTGTTTAAATCGAATAACCTAGCTCTAACTCGTTCTTTAACGCTAACTAGTCTATAGATTAGTTCTTCTAGCTTTCTAAGTAATATATAATAATATCGTCTACTTCTTTATTCGATAGAAGGAACGTAGAACTACTACGCTCTAGAAGAGCTTATTCGAGGACTATATAGCTAAGTATCTTATATATTATCCTCTTAACTAGCGTAGCTACTTTTAGCGTCTTAATAGGATCTCTACTAAAGTGTAGGTAAATAAACTATATAAATAAACTAATATATTATTATTATTCTATACTTAATTAACTACTAAATATTATATAAAACATTATAGTTAATTCTACTAATTCTACTACTATATACTCTAATCTACTCTCTATTTCGAAGACTAATATAACCTTTATTCCGATAGATTTACTTCTCTTTTCTATATATATTAATCTACTTATTACGAATTATATAATAAGTAAAGACTAGACGGCGTTCTAATAGATTAAAATACTATTTATATATAAACTCTTAGAAAGATATTAGTATAGTAATAAGCTAGCTATATAAGATCTTATTATATTAGTATAGATCACGTGATAGAGTCCTTATATAATAGAGTTCTAGGGGGCTATTAGAGTCCTTAATATTCGAGACTCTCTTTAAGCGAGAGACTCTAATAGAGAACGAAGGTTCTATATAAGACTAGTATATCTATCTTTAGATAGAAGCTTTATACTTAACTTAATATTATATTATTATTACTACCTTAATAGCTTTATAGTTAAGTAATAAGTTTACTCTCGAGTAAATAACTAGTCTACGATTATATCTCTTTATAAGAATAAACTCTAGCGATACTTAGTTACCTTAGTTAGTTAGTTTAAGAATCGTTATACTACTATTATATATTAAGTCTATTAACGTCTAGAGACTATTTTTATTATTTTTTCTAGAGAAACAGATCTAGATACTCGTTAATAATATAAATATATATTAAGATTCGAAGTTAGAGGTTACTTTATAGACGAAGAAGACCTCTAAAGGTGTCTAGATCTAGCGATAGAAGCCTCTAACGATTCTAGAAGCTTATAGCTACCTAGGTATATAGTTTTATATAGGAATTTATATAGAAAACAAGATACTAGACTATTAGAAATCGTCTTTACTCTTATAGCTAGATTATCTAGTTTTAGCTATTATAAGCCTTTAGAGGTTTAAAGCTATCTATATAGCTTTTCGACTCTATATAGCTAATCTAGAATATAAATTTAAAGCTGTTTTTAACTAGGTAAGCCTTATTTCTAATAGTCTAGACTCTTTCTAATTAGTCTTTAGTTAGAACCTCTAAATACTTATATTCTAGAGACCTTCTAGACTCTTTAGACCTCTAGTAAAAACGTTACTATAGATAAGGCTATATCTCGTTTCTAAGGCTAATCTTATAACACTCTAAAGATCTCTAGTAAGCCTATTAATCAAGGTTATAAGATCTAGGTTCTAGCTGACTAGAGCTTCTTTTTTAACTAGGTTTTCTACTAGAAAGAGACTAAAAAGAGTGATCTAGTAAGAGGTAGGCTCGGTTCTTAGAAAATCACTTAATCTAAAGCTCTTAGAACTAACACCTCGTCCGCTATAGTTGTACACTTAATAGCTAGGCTATCTAATTAAGAGAGAGGCTATTACGTCTACCTTAATAACTTGTTTATAAATATAAAGTTGTTATTATATAGAAGAGAGAGTAGTTAGAGAGTAACAGGTATAGTAATAGCTAAAAGCGATATTATTAAGCGTTTTACGAAAATAAAAGCTTAAGATATAAGAAAGGATTTAATCCTCTAGAGTACTCTTTTTACTATATTATCTCTAGACGGTAAATATAATATAATAGCGTAGAAAGATAATACTTTAGTACTTTTAATATCTATAGAGAGTAATAGCTAGAGAGAGGTAGAGTGCCTCTATAAACGCTTCTTAGAGACCTCTTCTTCTATAAAAATAGTACGTGTACTCTTTAGCTTAAACGCTACTACCTAGCTTACGATTCCTAAGTACTAATACTGTTATAACTACTAAATAGACGCTATAGATCAAGGTAATTAACTTAAAAAGCTAAATTCGATATAGATACTCTATCGAAGAGGAGGCTACTAATCTTTAGTTAATTAGAAGGAAGATATAGCTATTATAAACGCCTACCTACTTAGTTTCTATATAGAAGTGTCTTCTAATAAGAAGTAGACTAACTAGATAGCCTTTAGAATAGAGATTATTAATTACTACTTTAGAATTACTATAGAAATACGCTAGAAGAGGAAATTAACTAAAATCTCTTTAGTTAATAATAATAAGAGGTTAGAGTACTTCTTAGTCTAAATAAGAGGTTAAGAGGATTATATTATATATAAGAATAAGAGAGTATCCTAGATAGTAAAGAGGAAGGTTTTAGAGAAGCTTTTAATAAATATCTTACTAAATATTAAGGGATCTAGATATAGAAAAAGATCTCTATTTAGCTATAAAGTTTATATAGTTACTCTCTATAAGAATAGTAATTACTTTACCTAGTATTATAGTCTAGAATAGAGATATTATAGTAAACGTCTAAATGCTCTTAATTTTTAGTAGAGGATCGAAGCGCTAAGATACTAAAAGTAGCTAGCGAAATACTAGTTAAGAGGATACTCTCTCTAAGAGGCTAACTAGAGAAGAGGTCTTTATATTAGTACTATAGAATATAAATTAGAACTTTACTAAACTAGTAAAGTTAGCGTATAGTCTTCTTATATTTTATAGCTATCTTATAGCCTTTTTAGTAGTTCTAGCTAATAAGAGAGAAGTATAGTTATTATTATTATAGATAAGCTAAAAATCGAGTATAAAATCGATAAAATCGCGATAAGGCCTAAATATATAGACCTATAGTAGTAGGCTTATAAGTTAATACTACTATTAGAAAGAAATTAGTATTACTTAAGAAAATTAGACTATCTAATAAAGAGCTAGAAGCTTATAGATATAGAATATAAGTAGAAATAGAGAATAATCTAATCCTTAAGTAATATTATAAGAGTTAGTCTAAGTCTAAATATATATTACCTCTATAATAAGGAATTAAAATAGTAGAGTCTTCCTTAGACTTATTATCCTTATTAGAGTTATTAGACTTATCTAATAATAGATATAACTAGAATAATAAACCTTATCTAGACGAAACCTAGATATATATTAGATACTTTAAATATAATAACTAATAGATAGATCTAGAGAGTAATAAATTAGACTTTTAGACCTCTTATATAATAAGAGAATAGAACCTAGTAGTACTAGATAAATATCGAGTTTAAAGTAATAATCTAATAAGTATTACCTTTAGAAACCTTAAAAATCATCTAGATATAATAGAAGGAAAGCTAAATGTATAATATATTAAAGATATTTTCGAAATAGTAACTATAGAATAGAGAGAAAGAGAGTAACCTTTTAACTATCTATAAGTAAGAGAATATTAGACTCTAGAAGTTATATTAGAAGATATATTTATATAGAAACGATACTATCTAAGACCTATATCTATATAGAAAACCGAGAAATAGTTTATAAGTAATAGATCTAATTCTAGTATAAATGTAGAATAGTAAATAGTTTATACTATAACTAGTAGTAATTTAAACTAAGTAATACTCTACTCTTAGAGAAATAATTCTTAAGTAGTAGAAACTAATAGAAGAAACTAGAGTTTTAAGGTCTAGTTTATTAGACTTAAAATCTATACTACCTTAGAAGATAGATAGTTAATAGTAACTATAAAGATTAGAGAAAAGAAACTCTAAGTTATAATTAACTTAGAAGTAATAGATAACTTTCTATCTCTATTAGTACTTAAGAAGCTAAACGTCTCTATTATAAAAATAGAACTATACTAGCTAGATATAGTAAATAGAATAGATATAGTATATTAGAATAGAGTTATTAATTAGTAAATAATCTTAATAAAACTTACTATTAAAGGATACTACTTAGATATATAATTTAATATTATTAAGATTAGAAGCTAAGATATAATACTTAGTATATTATAGATTAGAGAATATAATCTATATATTAACTAGAAAGCTTATAGAATAACTTTTAGCTAATATAACTATAAAGGATTATACTTATAACTATATAGCTAGAACGAGGTTAGCGCTACCTCTTCTAATATACTAGAACATCTTACTAAGAGTTCTCTATAGGTTAGCTAGAAAGCTAATAACGAAATATCTATATAGTATAGAGAATTCGTAGAATTATTTAAGAACTCTAAGAAATTATAAGCTCTCTCGAAATATCGCTTATAAGATTATAAGATTAAATTAATTAAGAGTTATAACCTTAAAAAATAGAAGATATAGCTATATAGCTAGAATAAGCTATAATACTTTAATTAGAATTAAGGTAGGTAATAAGTAGAAAACTATATTTAGATTACTCTTAAGACTCTATAAGTATATAGTAATACTATTTAAGTTAGCTACTACGCTAGTAACTTACTAGAGATAGAATAATAATATTCTAGAAGGTCTTCTAGAAGTAATAGTTATCTATTATCTAGATAATATTCTAATCTATTTTAATAAGTATTTCTAACAGATCTTACTTCTCTAGTTAAAGTCTCTATCTCTAATTACTTAGTAGATAAGAATAGTAATTTATCGTTTAGAGGTAGACTATAGGTTTCTAACTATAAACCTCTATAGATAGTAATTATATAGAAACTCTATAATTCTATACTTATAAGATACTCTAGTAAGAATAGAATAATTATAGTTATCTTAAGAGAGTTTTTCTAGCTAAACTTATAGACTATAGTTAAATAGTTTATTTATAACTATAGAGTTTATAGATATACTAAGGTCTAGAGAGACTATAAATAAGGCTTACTTTATCTATTATCTATTTTAGAATAGTAATAGTAGAGGATCTTAGTAGATTATATTAGACTACTACTCTTAAGTAAAGGCTTTAATATAATAGTAGTATTTATAGACCGTTTAAGTAAAGAAGTACTTCTTATAGCTTATAATTCGATAATATTATCTAAGAAGTTTACTCGCTTATTTATTACTATATACTATAGCTTATATAGACTACTAAAAGTAATAGTATCTAATAGAGGTCTATAATTTATTAGGTAATCCTAGAAGACTATCTATAACTTCTTATAGATTAACTAATAGATCTCTATAGCTTTCTATCTATAAATAGATAGCTTAATAGAACGAGTAAACGCTAAAGTAGAGACACTACTACTATAATAGATTTATATAGTATAAAATAACTAGGCTAACTAGCTACTAGTAGTCTAGCGTACCTTTAATAGACGAGATTTATTATTAATAGATATAAGCTCTTTCTAACTTAGCTATAGCTATCTATTATAGACGATAGACCTCTTAATAAATGTTATACTACCTGTCTATATTAAGACTCTAATCTAGAAGAGCGAATTAATAGTAGTAAGAATTAAGGCTATTATAGAATAGGCTTAGACGTTAATAGTAAAAGTATAGTAGAACTAAGAGATATAAGCTAATCGTTTATAGAATGTCGCCTCTTTATATAAGGTTAGAGATAAAGTCTATTTAAGCTTACGAAATATATAAATAGAGAAGGCTAGTAAGAATCTCGAAGCTTAATCTATAAAATTTATAGTTATTAAAGTTATTAGCTTATCTATATATAGGCTAGATACTCTATCTAGTATTTATAACGTCTTTAATATAGACTTATTAAGACTAGTAGCTATAGATCTATTATCTAGTTAAATTATAGATAGCGCTTAACTACTTATAATCTTAGTAGATAATTCTATAGAGTAGTAAGTAGAGAGAATTTTAGGCTAGCGGCGGAAGAAGCTTCTAGAAAGAGGCTCTTATACTCGTCTTAAGTATAAAGTTAAATAGACTAGTTATATAAATCTAATATAGGAATCTACTACTAAATTAGAGGATATAGTAGCTCTAGACACCTATCTATAAGAGTAGAGAGAGAGGTAATATTAAGAGTTATATCTATAGAGTAAGTCTTAGAGTACTCTAGCGATGTAAGCACGTGACCTTACTTAGTAATATAATATATTAATATTAATATATTAACTTAATAGAACCTTTAAGAGTAGACTTAGTAGAACTCTCTATAATATATAGATTAAGTATATAAGATAGTAAGAACTCTACTCTAGAAAGGATAATCGAATCTTCTTATATATAGATAGCCTCTATAGTTTAATTTAAAGCATTTACTATAAGCTCTAATAAGTATATAATAGTACTTAACCTATTAGAACGTCGCCTAGTCTTTACTTATTACCTGTTTTAATATATAATTTATAATATAAGAGTTCTCTATAGATTAGTAAGATAGCTAATAATAAAATATCTATATAGTATAGAGAATTTATAGAGTTGTTTAAGAATCTAGAGAATATATACTCTTCTAGAATATTAGCTATAGAATTATAACCTTAGAAAGTAGAAGCTTTAACTATATAACTATAGTAATCTAGATTTACTAGAGAATTATATCTAGAAAGAGATAAAAAAGAGCTATATTAGAAAATCTAAATTACTAATATCTTTAAATATACTTATTATTAATAAAAAAGATAATCTAAATAGATAAGTATATATTAATTATAGAGAATTAAATAATATAATAATTAAGAACACTTACTTATTACTAATAGACTAATACTTATAGAATAAGTTAGACTAAGTAAAGATATTTATAAATCTAGATTAATAAAACGTCTATAGCTTAATTAGAATTAAAGCTAGATATAAATAGAAGATAGCGTTTATCTTACTATTAGAACTCTATAAGTATACTATTATATATTATTATAGTCTCTCTAGAATACTATTAAATTTCTTTCTATATAATAGACTCTCTTCTAGATAGAAAGATAGATTCGCTATATTATTCTTTTTTACTATATCTAATATCTTAGACTATTTAGAGTTCTTCTAGTATTCTAATATAATCTTCTCTTTAAATACTAAAGATAACTTAGCTATTAATTCTCTATAATATATAGTAGATTATAGTATAGTATCTATCTAATAAAATCTAGATAGATTATCTAGAATAATATACTCTTTTCTAGCTTATATATAATATCTACTAAGAATTAAGATATATACTAGAATACTCTTACTAGATATAGATTAAGCTTATCTTATATAGAGTCTCGACTACTCTAGCTATCTCTATCTTATTAGACTAATACTAGATTTCTATAGATAATATTAATATTAATAAGAATAGAATAGATTCTATCTTCTTACTATAATAAGACTTACTATTAGCCTTATTCTATATATAATATATAATAATACTAATACTTTTAATTAATATATCTATATCTATATATAGCTATTAAAGATAAATTAAAGTATAATAGAATTATTAGTCTAGATAATATAGCTTAGATTTAGTAAAAGTAGCTCTTTCTACTTTACTTAGATAAAGGCCTTATATCTTATAAAGTTTTATTACTTAGCTCTCTTTTCTATCTCTTATAGAATTTAATATAGTATCTTAGTCTTTTATTATTCTAAAGAGTCTAAGATAATTATATAGTCTTTAATATACTAGTATAGAGTATCTATTATATCTAAGTATATCTCTAGGTTTTTAACTAATAGAAATATTAATTTTATAATTACTATAGTTATATCTAAGAAGTCTACTTATTACTCTAGAACTACTACTAATAGATAATTATTTTATAAATGGAAGATATAAATACTCTAGATACTTCTTAAATAATAAGCTAGCTATAATTATACTATCTATATATATATATATCTAGATTCTAAATTCTTATAGTAGGTTATCTATTTTTTATTATATATATACTAGAGTATTCTAGAACTCTATAGTTAGAACTTATTATATTTCTTATTCTTTATAGAAAATAACTATAAACACTTTATAAAATAGTCACGTGATTAAGAGGATAAGGATAAGAGTTTAAATAAATAAATATATAAGTATATATATATATATATATTTGTATTTATATATATATATATTTGTATTTATATATATATATATTTGTATTTATATATATATATATTTGTATTTATATATATATATATATATCCTAGAGCCTTACTATATAGATATATAGATAAAGGTATCTAGATTTATCTACATTCCTATCTATATATCTAGCTATATGTTTCTAGTATATACGTATCTAGGTTATAAATATAGAGGTCTTTATATAGAGGAATACTAGAAATCTTTGTTTTATTAAATAAAGAACTAAAGTAAATAGCTTTTTACGACGTGTCGTGTAGACGTGACATATATACTAAGAACACGTAGTCAGGTGATAATCTTTATAAGCCTAGTAAGCTAGACTATATATATCTGTCTATATATATAAAAACTAGTTTATATTAAAAGTTATAATTGATTTATAACATTTCAATTATATTCTTAACTCCGAAATTGTTAGAGAATTATATAGAATCTTATATACACGTTAAAGACATATAGTCGCGTAAGAGCTTATATAAGTCTTATAGTCCGGGCTATATACTTTAGTATTATTATATATAGCTATTTTATAAGAGACGTTATAGAGTCTTTATAATATCTCGCTTAAGATTCTCCTTTTTAGAATCTAATAGGTTCTAATTCTTATATTCCCTTATAAGATAGATATAAAGTATCTTATATCTAACTTATATATAGGTTTAAGCTATCTATAAAGACATTTTACTTAGTACTATCTAGACCCTTAATAAAGCCATCGAGTATGTATCTAGTAGTATTAATATATATAAGATTAACCTATTCTTTATATATAGCTTCTCTTATAAAGTAATATATAATATTAATATATTTACTTCTTTTATAAAACTCAGGATTATTAGCTAGTTTAAAGCTAATTCACTATCGGTTAATAGTATATATAATGTTTTTATTTTTATTATATATAAGTTTATTAAAGTAGTCTATTATATTATTCAGGTAGATTACTTCTTTAAGCATTTCTTTACAAGATATATATTTAGCTTCGTAACTAGACAACGCTACTGTTTTTTTATAGTATAGCGTTCTAACTAATAGTACTATTATTTATGAAGGTAATATAGCTACTAGTACTTTTTCGGCCTATTATATCACCTCCCTAATCTACGTTAGTATAGAGTAATAGCTCTAGTAGTTTATTATTATTGTTTTTATAATAATAATAATATAACGTGGTTTACCACCGAGTGGATCATATCACCAAGTAGATCACTTTTCCCCACCCCACCACCTTTAAGATAGAATTAACAACCACAACGTATAGTATTAATTAATCTAAATCAGAATCTGATGAACTAGAAGTATTTATAGCTACTTGACAAGTGCGCGCATTATGACCAGACTTCCCACAAGTACTACATTGTCTTCTAGACGGCTGCCCCTCCTTTTAAAAACCCCCCTCAGAGCGCTTATCGCGTCAAACCTACTCCTCTACGTCCTTCTGAGCTAGTAAGTCCTACACATCCTCTATAGTAAGTACACCCCCTTGACAGACCTGAGTCTTTTTTGCCCTCCAGCGTTTACTAAGTACTTCATTTACCTTACAAAGGGTGTAGACTTCAGCAGATAATAAAGTCATCTCATAAGCTAATAGCTCTGTACCCTTAGCTAGTACAGCAACTGTCTAGAAAATAGGTGTTAGCAAGCTTCCTTAATGACGTACAATACAGTTTTTAACTAAAGTTGTCTACGAAAGGGTATCGGTTAGGTTTCGGGGGGTCTGCGAGACCTAGAGGTTGTTATCTATAGAGGGGTCTACAAGGGGGGTTAGAGTCTATAGCCTTATATTAAGCTTTAAAAGAACTATATCTAGATTAAAAGGCACTAAACTAGCTCCGCAGAATCTAGCTTAACTATTCTAGGGTATAATAGAGGCTTGATATCTAGCTTTAAAGGTAAGGAAGAACTTAACCTTTGTAATATAGTTGATATAAGCTTTAATAAACGTCTTAATCTAGAAACTATACTCCTGTTTTAGTATACTAAAACACCTAACATTGAGTGGCTAGGTTAAATAAGAAGAGTGAGGAGGTAGATAAAGAGTAATAATATTATATACTATATAATACTCTTAAAATTCGGCAGATTTATAACTCTTATGCCTATCAAGGACAAGCATCTGATATAGCCCCTTTGCGTGAGTAGAAGTATGTTTATCAAAGTACTTTAGCTATTCTAGACCTGTCTTATTATTTGTTCATCCGTTACTTATAGGTTTAATAACCTAGTTGTATAGGAGGCCGCCCTTAGTGTACTAATTTAAGAGGTGATTCTTTCCTTAGACTACTAGAAACGAAGGGATACTCTAACCCTCACTATTAATACAAATAATCGCTATTACCTATTCCTGATTACCTAGCTAAACTGCCTTGCCTCTACTACATCGATCCACGCGTATTACAACCATTAATAAGGAGATTACCTCTATTATAAAGCTAGTCTCGTCGAAGTTATAGAAATCGGAGTTGACAATACTATATTTAGCCTATATATTCTCAACTAGTCGAAACCATGCGCTAATTAGCTCTAGATCTTCGCATAAGGCTCTCTAAAAGTCATAGATGTAATTAAAACGTGTCTTTAACTCTAGTCGTTGTTTAATAAATCGATATGCCTAGTTCTTCCTAACGCGTTGTACTCCTTGAGATTCAAGTAGGAGATTCACTATATCTTCTACACTAGCTAGACGAGGTGTAAAGCCTCGCAAATCTAGATTAAGTATATATCGAAGAATCGACTCCTCCTCTAGGTCTGTCAACTTATAACAATTAGCTTTAGAATCGGGGCGGTAGGTTTAGCCAGCCATTCTATTAGAGAGGCTTATATATAGTACTTTGTAGATCTTTGCTATAGAGCGTTTACTAAGCTTTTTAGATGTCTGAATAGCCTCGATTACTAGAATGATTCTCGCTTCTTAGG
>LKTO01000926.1:0-14030 GCA_001399465.1 Hymenoscyphus scutula
ATTAGATAGATACTATACTATAATCTACTATATATTAAAGAGAATTAATAGCTAAGTTATCTTTAGTATTTAAAGAGAAGATTATATTAGAATACTAGAAGAACTCTAAATAGTCTAAGATATTAGACATAGTAAAAAAGAATAATACTCTAAAGAATAATATAGCGAATCTATCTTCTATCTAGAAGAGAGTCTATTATATATAAAGAAATTTAATAGTATTCTAGAGAGACTATATATTATATTAGAATATAGTAAGAAAGTTCTAATCTAAACATATAATATAGACGAGTACTAAGGTTTTTATAAGATATACTATATAACCTTCTATTTATTCTATATTAGAGAACTAGTAAAGAAGATTAGATAATAGCTTATATACTATTAGAATTATACTAGATTTAGTATAGAGAGATACTAACTATATAAAGTAATATAATAATCCTTTTAGCTCTAGTACTATTCTATACTATTATTATTAATTTGATTATAGACTTATCTATTACTAAGAATAGCTATAATACTCTATATATATTTACTTATAAAGGTATAAAAAAGATAAACTATATACTAGACTAAGAAATAGATATAGTAGAAGATTAGACTATAAGATTCTTCTTAAGATTTATAGATCTAGATTAGAGTTTTCTAATAGTAATAATCTCTACCTTTAGAAGGAAATTTTTAAGCTTATAGATACTAAGTTACTATTCTCTATAGCTTAGTACTTCTAAAGAGATAGTTAGTTAGAATATACTAACTAAATACTAGAGATTATACTATAATATATATTAAGTAGTCTAAAGAATATAGAAGTATAGAAGAAGGCTATATCTTAAATCTAATTTATAATAAATAATATATAGTCTTAGCTATACTATAAAATTAAGAATAAGTTCTTATATAGAGATAGTTAGAACCTAGAGGTAATTTTCGTCTAACTACTTATCTAGTTTTAGCTACTCTATATTCTATAACTAATTAGTAATACTTTATAAATACTTAGACTTTTTAGATAAATATTTATATATAACGTAGTTTACTACCAAGCGACGTATATCACCGAACGACGCACTTTTCTTTACTCTACTTCTTATAAACTTTAAGACACGTTTTTTCAACTATTTATTATAGAAATTCAAACCTAAGAAGCGTAAATCATTCTAGCTATTAAGGCTATTTGAACGTCTAAAAAGCTAAGTAAACACTCTATAGTAAAGATCTATAAGGTCTCTAAAGTAACACTTTAATATAGAATAGCTAGCTGAACTTATTACTCTAAAATTAAAGCTAATTGTTATAAATTGAACAACTTAGAGAAGGATACGATTGTTTAATATATACTTGATCTAGATTTAAGAGGATTTACGCCCTGTCTAACTAGTGTTAAAGATATAGTAAATCTCCTGCTTAAATCTTAAGAGGTACTATATGTTAGTAAGAACTAGATATATTAATTTATTTAATAACGACTAGAGTTAAAGACGCGTTTTAATCACGTTTACGACTTCTAAAGAGCCTTATATAAAGATCTAGAGCTTATTAGTACGTGGTATTAACTAGTTGAGAATATACAGGCGAAATATAGTATTATAGACCCCCTCTACCGATATTAACCTTTAGGTCTTATAGACTTCTTCCTTATAATCTAACTAATACTCTTTTATAGACGACATTAGTTAATAATTAGATTACACGTTATTAAGGAAGCTCGCTAACCTCTATTTTCTAGATAGTAGCTATATTAGCTAAGGGTATAGAGCTGTTAGCTTATAAGATGACTTTATTATTAGCTAAAGTCTATACCCTTCGTAAGGTAAATGAAGTACTAAGTAAACGCTAGAGGGCTAAAAAGACTCGGGTCCGTGAAGAGGGGGTACTTACTATAGAGGATACGTAGGACGTATTAGCTTAGAAGAAAGTAGAGGAACAGGCTTGACGCGATAAGCGCTCTAAGAAGAGTAGGTAAAAGGAGGGGTAGCCGTCTAGGCGACGATATAGTACCTATAGAAAGTCTAGTAATAATACACGAACTTGTTAAGAGGCTATAGATACTTCTAGTTTATTAGATTTAGATTTAGATTAATTAATATAATATATTATAATTATTTAATTTTACTCTTTAGGTTATAGAGTAGAGGAAAGTACGTCGCTCGGTAATATACGTCGCTCGGTAGTAAGCTACTTAATAGTAGATAATAATAATAATAATTAAGTATCTAATAATAGAACTATTTTATAATCTAATAAGATTCTATCTAGTATTAATAACTTTATCTTATTAAAGAAAAGTATAAATTCTAATAATCTATTTAATATTACTACTACTTTTAGCTACTATACTAAGAGCCTAGTATAATATCTTTTCTTTATAGCGTCTATCTAAGACTACTCTAGTAGATCTATAAGTAGAGAGTATTAAATAGCCTCTAATAGAGTAGAGTAGATATATAAAGAACTTAATACTTAAGAAACTTAAAAATCTACTATATATATTATTATTAAAACTTATAAGTTCTATCTAAGTATAGATCTAAAAGTATAAGTAGATTAAGCTTATCTAAGATAATAAGATATATTAATCTAGTATCTATTATAAAACCTATAAGAAGTAGAGAATAAATACTACTATATTTTTTTTTATTAATATACTTCTAGTAAAAAAGTTTTTCTTTTAGTAGATAATAGCTATAAGAAAAATAAATAATACTAAATCTAATAAGAAGAGAATTATTTTAGTAGATAAGACTAGAGCTAAAAGGACTTATTCTATTATTAGTTTATAGATAAAAGTAAGAATCTCTTAGTCGAGCTAAGCCTTACTCTATCTAATAAAAGATAGAAAATAGATAAGCTTAAGAAAAAGTACTAATAATTTAATATAGAGATATATCTATAGTAGAAATTATAAGAGAATAGAGATATATATACTAATAAGTCTTAGTAGATACTAGCTTACTTATATCTATATCTACTTATTATATCTTATAACCTTGTTCTATAATAGTTAGAGAAAATAAGATATATTTAGTCTAGAGTATAAATCTTAATCTACTACTTAGACTAGTATATTTTTATAATTATAGATATAACTAAACTTAATACTAATAATAAACCTCTAAGATATAATAATACTATTTTTAAAGATATTACTATAAACTAGTATACTATTATTATTACTTTACTCTACATACTTAATAGTTACTATAAACTCTCTAGACTAAAGAAATAGTATCTAAAAGTCTTAGAAATATTAAAGAGTAAGTCTTTAGAGTTATATACTACTATTAATCTATATTAGCTCTATAATCTTAAAGGATATATTTATAAGATAGCCTTTAATAAAGCTTATATTACTTATAATTATAATTCTATTAGAATATAAACTCTTATTTAGCTATAGACTCTATTTATTATTCTTATTACTACTATAATTTTTTTTAATAGTAATATAGACTAGAAAGAGTTCTTAAGATTACTTACTCTATTAAATATCTTATAGACTAACTATAGAGTATAGAGTATACTACTAGATTATAATCTATTTATTTTACTAGATAACTATCTAGAAGCTATACTCTATTTTATATTAAAGACTTATATAGACTTTATTTATAGAAAAGAGATAATACTAGATATATAGCCTATCTATCTCTATAAAATTATAGCTAAGCTTATAATTTACTATATATATATATTTTAAAGAATCTAGTCTATATACTTAGTTCTAATAATAAACTAAAGCTTATTAGAGAAGATATTAGATCTATAGTAACTTAAAAACTAGTTTATAAATTTACTAAGTAGAAGTATATAATCTATTTAGATTATATAACTATCTCTTAAAAGGTATTAGTATATCTAGATACTAGTAGTCTTTAGTTTAATTCTACTACTTACTATTAACCTTCTCTATTAGATATCTAGCTAGACTTTTATTAGATCTAGAATTTAATCTAGAATTATATATTTATAGAATAGAAGAAGGTACTAGACCTTCTCTTTACCTAGCTCTATATAGCTTAGAAAGTATAGATAGTAGTAACTAGATAAGTCTTATATAAGAAGCCTTAGTATAGATATATCTAGTAGAACTTATAATATCTTTCTATTAGTACGTTTTATCTTTATTTAGAGATATAGTTTTTATCTAAACTTATTATACTTTATAAATATAAAATAATAATCTTTATTATATATCTAGCTATCTAGCTTCTACTTTTTACTATATATAAGATACTTAGTATACTAGTTACTATATACTTAGTAGATTTATCTATTATTAAGTAATATAAGCTTATAAATAATTTTAATATCTTATCTACTAATTTAATAGTCTAGATAGATAGTAATAGTATCTAGGTATAGAGCTAAGTCTATTAGATTAGATAGAAGAATATTATAAAGTATTTCTTACTTGTTTTAAAGGCTCTTATAATTAAAAGATTACTAATTATAATATAAATAAGATAACTCTAGACCTTCTTACTAAATTAGATATTAATATAGATTAGTTAAAAAATAAGTTTAAGAAGTATATCTTATCTAGTTAAGTTAGTATTAATATCTAGTATCTAGTACTATAAGGCTATTCTCTTATAATACTTAATATATACTCTCTTAATATAACTATATTTCTAAAAGCTCTATTAAAGAGCTATAACTCTAGTAAGATTAAGTAGCTATTATAGAGTCTATAGAAGCTAGAGAATATAGTAGAAAACTTAAATTATAATTTTATTAAAGTATTATAAGAGATATAAAAGAGAATAATATAGATAAGAATATATAAGATTATAGTCTAAGTAAGCCTTTATCTATATATTTTTCTTTTCTTCTTTTTTATAATAAAGAGTATACTTATAGTATTTAGTATTAGAGTTAAATTTAAAGAAGAGCGTATTTATTTTTTAAAATTCTAGTTTTATATTAGTTAATAGATATAAGAGATATACTAGTTATTACTCTAGCTAATAATATCTATTAAAGGGTTTTACTAATATACTAGTATTATAAATTATATATTAATATATAATAAGTAAAGACTAGAAAATATTCTAATAGATTAGAGTACTATTTATATATAACTCTTAGAAGTATTATTAGAAGACTAGATAATATAAGATCTTATTTAGATAGAAAGATATTATAAATTATATATAGTTAGATAATAAGTAAAGACTAGGTAGCGTTCTAATAGATTAAGTACTATTAGAAACTCTTATAGTAAATAAGAATACTTAGACTAGCTAAGCGATCTAGAGATTTCATTTATATATAATTATATAACTATATTAGCTCGCTAGTTCGTCTAGCGATCTAGTAAGTAGATTACTAGCTTAATAGTTAAGTTAGCTATCTAACTATTAGAATAAAGAACAAAGATTCTATATAAGACTAGTATGTCTACTATTAGATAGAAGCTTTATACTTAACTTAGGTTACTTAGTTATTAATACCTTTTAGTATTAACGTATTTCCTGGTCGAGTCGATTATCTAGTCGAGCCGATTACTAGAATACTAAAACACGACACTTAACTTGAAATTAAAATACTATTACTTAATTAATCCTAACCCTCTAATAAAGAGGCTTATATTCTTTTAGCTGTTTAAGGCTTCAATTTAGGTTAATTGAAGAGTATACAAGCTTACGCTAAAGCCTACGACGTGCCTTACGAACCCGAAACCACAGGTCTGTACGCTATAGAGCATTTATGATTTTGCCGATTTCAATAGTTTTTACCCCCCTTATTAATAAACATGCCTCCTACCACCCCCTCTACTAGACGACTAGAAGTATAAAAAAGAGCAAGAGATAGCTACTAAACATAAGAAGGCTATACGCTAATTATACTAGTTTAGAAAGGTCTCTATCTTTACCCTTTAGTAGCGATACTAAGACTCGATTTCTAGCTTACCTCTAGGAGAGAGTATAGTACGCAAAATACTTAGCTACGTAGCCCTTAAACGAGCTTGTATATATAGAGGACCTGCCTTTTACTTATCCGACAGCGAAGTTGACGAAGTTATTCTATATTACGCGTAAAGCTAGGAGAATCGGATTATAGACTAGGATATATTAAGGCGGGAGTTAGAGTTAGAATGTTCGGTCTAGACATTAAAGCGTAGGATATACTAAAGAGGCTATTATCGGTGCGTTATGTGCTAAAAGCCTTACTTAACTTATACTTAAGTTAAGGCACGCTATCTTTAGACTCTTATATATATATTCTAGACTATTTAGTAGCTAAAGGTTCTTTAGAGTAATAAAGTAACCTTTCTAGTTAGAGGACGGTTAAGTAAGTAAAGAGTTACTTAGAATACTAGAAGAGGCTACTTAGAAAGGTTCTATAATACTTATATTTAGTATTAATTCTACCGCGGTTATACTACGCTAGTTAACACCTAGGGACCTATTAGTTATAGATATAAATCTCGTCTTATCTTTCTTAAAGGCTATAGTAAGAAGGGCGCCTTTTTATAACGAAATTACCTTACGTAACTCTTAGAACCGTTTATCTAAGGTATCCTCGCAGCCTTTACTCTAGTTACTTATACTCTCTAACCTTAAGGAACTATAGAACCGCTATTTATAGAGGACAGCAACCTAGCGTATAGGTATAAATCTACTACGAACTATTATATAAAGTTTTATATTAAGTACAGGATTATATTAATAGTCTATTCCTCTACTTTTACCTAACATAAATCCTATAGAGAAGTGCTAGCGGTAGATAAAACAGGCCCTCTATAGACGTTAACACTAACCTATAAACGAGGAGGAGATACGCTAAGCTATAACAGAGGAATAGGAAAAGATACTACAGGATTAGATAAATAAGTTGATTTTAAAGTAGGAATATTAGGTTACTATAATTGTAAAGCGCTATAGATAGTCTACTTCTAATTAAATTAAATAGTATTTAGAATTCTAATAATTTAAGTAATAAATGCTCTATAGCGTACGAACTCGTAGTTTCAGGTTCGTTATATAACTATCTATAACCGAATATATAGAATTCCTTTATAACGCGATACTTCTTCTAATACTTAAAGACTTACCTCTAAAGAAGAGCTAGCTATTATATAATATATTCTTAACCTAGATTTATATAGATTTCTACTCTAGCTAGTAGCTATTTAAGAAATAGTAGACCTTCTCTCTAAACGCGATACGTCTTCTATAGGTAAGAATTAGACTTCTACCTTTATTAAACACTATATAGAGATTAAAACAAAATTCAGCTATAAGTACGATTATAAAAGAGCTTAGTATAAAGATTCTATAATTCTTAGAGACTAGTTTAGGCTTATATAAAATATAGTTACTAAATATAAGATTATAGAGAAGGATATATATAACTTTAATAAAGCTAGGTTTCTTATAAGAGTTCTTATAACTATAAGAGTTATTATAAGCTTAGAGTTAAGGAATCGTCTAAAGACTACTTAGCTAGAAAATAGAGAGTAGGTTTCGATTATATAAGATATAAACTTATATAGTTAAGTACTTTCTCTATTTATTATTTTTAAGAGATAGTAGTACTACTTAGCTTAGTATAAGAACTTAGGCCTTCTAAAAAATTAGATAATTATATTAAGTAAGAATAGATAGACGATAAATAAGATTAGATTTAAGTAGATTTAATACTTTAATAAGTATATAAAAGGTTATATAGTTAGACGATATAGACTTCTTATTCTTAATAGCTATAAGTTATATATTTTAGTTTAATTTTAGTAATAACGTTTTTCCCGGGTAAGCTAATTACTCGAATACTAAAACGCGACACTTAACTTAAAATTAAAATACTACTACTTAACTAAGCCTAACTCTCTAATAAAGAGGGTTGTATTCTTTTAGCTATCTAAGTATTTAATTTAGGTTATTTAAGAAGTATATAAGCTTATATTAAAGCCTATAATATACCTTATATAACCCTCTATAACCGAATATATAGAATCTCTTTATAACGCGATACTTCTTCTAATACTTAAAGACTTACCTCTAAAGAGGAGCTAGCTATTATATAATATATTCTTAACCTAAACTTATATAGGTTTCTACCTTAGCTAGTAGCTATTTAAGAAATAGTAGACCTTCTTCTCTCTAAGTATAATATGTCTCTAGTAGATAAGAATTAGACTTCTACCTTTATTAAACGTTATATAGAGATTAAAACGAAATTTAGCTATAAGTACGATTATAAAAGAGTATAGTATAAAGACTCTATAGTTATTAGAGACTAGTTCAGGCTTATATAAAATATAATTAGTAAATATAGAATTATAGAGAAGGTGTTACGTTTTCTTAAAAGTCACGTATATATATAGTTTACGCTTATTATACTAACTAGAGGTTTAGGCGCTCGAGTACTTAAGGACTCCTACTTACTCTTCTTAGAAAGTAAGCTTTATACTTAAATAAATACTTTAATACCTTCTTCTCTACCTACTCTAGCGTAACTATATCCTTGATCGCTTTATAGCTTAATAGTTATAAGCCTAGTCTAGTACTATAACTATAATTATACTTCTCTATATAAATTAATATATAACAAGTATATTACGATTATAACTATTACGCTGTTATAGTATAATCTACACCTTCTTTACTATCTACTAGAATAGCGAGCTCTAGCTTCGATAATAATATACGTGAAATCTCTCTTAAAGCTTAAAAGAACTAGCTAGACTAGTTCTTAATACTATAGATTAACGCTGTTTAGGAGAGAGTATAGAAATACTTTAACCTGTTAGCTCTAAATGTATCTAATATATTAACTAAGCTTAAGCTAGTCTTAGTTAATACTCTTATTTAAGAGTATACTTAAAGAAGATTCGAGGCCAAGGTTACTATAGTATTATACGCTCTAGAAGTATATAATACTCTCCTAGAAAGCAAGTAGGAAGAACTATAAATTCTAACTCTACCTACTCTCTAAGGGTTCCTAGAGTCTACTTTCGAGGATGTAAGGAAAGAGTATACTACTTAGAGTAGAGACTTTATAAACAACTCTATCGAAAGAACCTAACTCTAGAGAGGCTACTAAGTAGTAGTTATATAGATCTAATAAACTGTTAAGGAAAGGCGCTTATTTACTATTTACTAGAAGCTCGAAAACTTTAGTATTAATAGAATCTACATCTAGTAGGATATAATTCGAGAATTCTAGAACTAAATAGAGCTTAACCTAGCTACTACTTAAGCGCTTACTAAGAAAACATACTATATAGTACTTAATAGCGCCTTAATAAAGTTAGTAGACCTAGTTAAATAGATATAGAAATAGAAATTTATATACTAAGGATACTTATTCTATAATATTCTAGATGTTAATAAACTAGAATATAATAAAGACTTTCTATACACGTACCTTTATATAAGATTAATATAGGCCTAAAATAAGCTTAATAAAAGGAAGTAAGATATAGTTACTAGAATAATATATATATTAACTAAGACACTCTTTAATATATTTTAAGCTCTTCTCTAGAACGTCTACTAATCTTAAAAGTATCTAAAAGGAGAAATCTATATAATAACTAAGTACTTAGATAATTTAACTTAAGCTTATCTTAGAACTAGAATAAGTATCTCTTGCCTCTATAAAATTAAGTTCTATATCTAGGAACTAATAAAATGTTATTACCTCTAGTTTACTCTTACTAGCTTCTCTAGTAAACTATTAAAAAGAGACCTTATAGAGGACTATATTAAGTAGATAAAAGCTAATCTCTAAGGAACCTAGTAGATAAAGCTCTATGTAGCACTTACTAAATAGAGATAGTACTAAGTACTAGAGGCTCTAAGCTTAAGCTTAACTAATAAATAACTCTTATATTCTAAAATAGAGTATATTAGAGTAATCCTTAACCTATCTCTTATAGAAAACGAATTTATAGTAAGTATAGGTATTTACTTAACTATACTTAATTATAGACGCTATCTACTTAGTAACTTAATACTTCTAGACAACTATAGAGTAATAAACTTAGTTAACTATAGAGAACTACTTAATAATAGAACCTTTATAAAAGTAATAAACTAAGAGAGTGTTAAGGTAGATATATCTAGGCTTACTATCTCTAGATTTAGAAAGTAAACGATTTAGAATATAATAAATAGTATACTCGGCTCTAATACTATAAATCTTTAGCTTACTAAGGTTACTATCGTAGAGAGTTTCTATATAAATATTATAGCTAAAAAACAGTTATTTAATTTAGACGTTTAGTATATAGAGTTAGACTATATATTAAGAATAGAGATAGCTAAATTAAGTATTATTATTAAAACCTTAGAGTATAGATAGAACCTAGTCTTTCTATAATATAAGCCTGTTTAGTACTATTCTAGCGCGATTTAAGCTAGTATAATTCTATATCTAAGTATTATAGTATTTCTAACACTTAAAACTTAATATTACTTTAGACCTTTAAGAGATAAAGTATAACTAAGGAAGGACTTACTAGAAATATAGTATCTAAGGTTAGAACATACTAGCCTAAAGGCGCTAGAAGTACTTATAAAACATACTTAAAATATAATTATTAAGAGTATTCTAAGGAAAAACTATACTTACTATATAGTAACTTATACTAAACAAGTTATTTCTAGAAGGCTATTAGAGAACTAGTTGTAAAGACTATTCTAGAGAATCTACTAGGACCTGTTTACGTTTAAAAAGAGCTATAATAGGTATACAATCCTACTTCTACTAAAATGTAAGTATAGTAGAAAGATATTTAGGTTCTAGCTTATAGGAAAGAATAGACATAAGTTAATAAGATGTCTTTAAGAGTTTAAGAGCTAGATAAAGAGGTAATATAGACTTACTATCTATAAATTCAAGTTAGATAATAAAATAGAACTAATTAGAATTAAGAGTATAATAGAGTATAAAAGTTAGATAGAAATAGAAGGAATTAAGCTTAAACTAGAACTAACTTATATATATAAGCTAAACGATAGAATTAAATTAGTAGAATAAGAAATTACTACTTACTTAATTAAGATACTATCTAGAGTAGACTTATCTAAAAAATTATAGTCTAAATTAACCTAAGTAGCTATATTCCTTTATAACTAGACTCTATCTAAAGTATATTAAATATAGACTCTAAACTAGGTACTTAATAAATAGTTCTATAGATATTTTTAATAGTATAATACTATAATTATTACTATAGTTACTTAGGATTTATAACTAAACTAGAATAGAATATTCGTATATAGAGCTTAAGTATATCTACTAAAGAAGAATAGAGAATAAGAAAGCTATATAAAGATATTTAAAATAATACTCTATAAGTATATTAGATACCTAGTAGAATATATTAGCTATAATATCTATAGGATCTAGATACTATAACTTAAGAGAGTAATTATTACTAGAAACGTAACATTCGACGAAACTACCTTCTATAATAAACTAGAAGAAGGATTAGTTAGCTAACTAATTCTAATTCTAAGAGATATTATAGAGTTAATTATTAAGAAGGAAAATTAGAACGCTAAAGCTATTCTTAAGTAGATAAGATAAGGCGATAATACTCTTAATAAAGTACTTAATAAAGCTTTAAAAAATAGAGATCTAGAGCTTAATACTTAATTCTAAAACCTAGACGAGGTCTTTAAGCCTTAAATAGACGTTATTAAAGCTCTAGAGTAAAACTTAGAGGTAGATAGAACGTAGTAAACGCTAATAGAACTTTTAACTCTAGACCTAACGCCTAAGCCTAAGAAGGTCTATATTTAAGCTTAGAATACCGACCTAAAAGAAAGCGAGTATAGAATATATTAATATAACGATTAGAATATTATTAGTATAGCTAGCGACATACTAGATATAACGAAAAGCGCTAAAACACTAAAATTAGTAAGTATTAAGCGTATATAAGATACGAATTCTCTAAACTCTAGATAATATATACGCTCTATCGATAACTACTAGAATAGTATATCCTTAAACCTACGCCTATTACTTCTATTAGAAGAAGATATAGACCTTAGTAAAGTAACGTAAACTAAAGCTCTAATCGAACGAGATATAAGTCTAATCAAGCTCTAGAGAGGCGGAGAATAGCTAAAGATAGCTTATATAAGTAATAATAAGAGGAAGAATAGAAATAGAAGAATTAAGAGAGCTACTTCTATAAGAATAAGCTCTAGAAAGCCTAAGTTCCTCTCTAATAATAAGAATAGTAGTAGAAATTAATTAATTAATACCTTACTATTAGAAATAATCGGTCTATATCTATAATAGACTATACTAGAATATATAGAGTTATTCCTAGCTTTCTAGTCTATTATTAAGCTAGAAATAAGAGATAGAGGTACTCTATAGACTATATATACTACTATAGTAGTAGTAGCTAAAAAGAAAGATTTAATAACACTAGATAATACTCTACTAAGAGTATATAAAAGCGAACTTCTACTAAGACCGAGAAGCTATAGAGAGCTCTAAATATATCTATTTAGAAGATAGTTTAAGAGAGATTACGAAATCAAGATTAAAAACCTAATAAGTTAAGCTTACTAGATAGAGATCTTTCGAAAGAATATCGTAGAAACGACTTCTATACTACTTTAGTAGATGTTTACCTATAAACTAGATTTAATAGAATATCTTATAAGATACTGTTTAAGAATAGTTATACGAGGAGACTTATAAGTCGAAGACTCGATCCTCTCTACCTATATAGCTACGCTCGCTATCTAATCCTTTAGACTCGCTATAGCTATAGTAGCTTACTTTAACCTTAAACTTAAGTAATATAATATTATTAACGTCTTTATTAATACTAAAAGGAGCTCTAGCGCTATACTAGTCGTATACTATATCCTAGACGGATTTAAAAAGAATAGAAAGGTTATACTTATTAATTAAGCGCTATATAGACTATAAGACTCTCTAGTACTCTAGTTTAACAAATTTATAAGTATATTAAAGAAGAAACTTAAACTTATTTCTTATCTAGAAGAACTATATATCTATATAGTAGAAAATCGAAAGGTCTTTATAATATTCTATATTAACGATATATAATTTATATACTATAAGAACGATAAGGTTTAAGCTTACTTACTAATTAATAAGTTAAGTATAGTATATAAACTCTATAATTTAAAAGATATTAAATAGTTTCTAAGTATTTAAGTACTTAGAGATTATAAGTAAATAAAGCTCTAGTTAATATATAATATATATATTAAGTAGATTATTAAGCGATTTAGACTAACTAAAGAAAAATCTCTATATATACCTCTACTAGAAATAGAGCTTAAGAAGAATAAAGAGAGTATAAAACAACGCGAGATTAAGCTCTTTTAGTAGATAGTAGGTTTAATTCTATATACTATAATAATAATCTAACTAGATATAGCCTTTATATACTCTTAGCTATTATAATTTCTAATAAACTCTTCGATTATATATATTTAAGCTACGAAGTAGACTCTATAGTATCTATTTAGTTCTTGTTTTCTAGTAATAGAATACTTAGCTAAATAGAGAGAAACGCTTCTAATAATAGTATCTAATACTTTCTATACTAATAATATAGAAACTCGACAATTATCTACTAGATATATAATCACGCTATTTAGTAGTATAATAGTATAGAAGGTAATAAGATAGGAAACTATAACTATATTAACTATAGAGATAGAGCTACTTAGTATAAAGTCTATTATAGAGGAAATAATAGCTCTTTAGCGCTTATTTACTAAATTAAAGCTTAATCTAGAAGGTATATAGATAATATTCTATAATAATTAGTAAATAATTAGACTAGTAGTTAAGAATAATTAATATATCTTAACTAAGCTTTAATATATTAATATCTAGAATATATAGCTATACTAGAAATACTAACAAGAGAGCTTTAAGCTTATATATCTACTAATAAAAGATATACTAGTGAATAGAATAATAAAAAATCTACTATACTTTAAATTTAAAGACTTTAGAAAACTCTTAAACCTTTAGAATAAATATATATTAGTAGAATCCTTAAGAAG